>JAUMJL010000451.1:0-250044 GCA_033558185.1 Dromococcyx pavoninus
GGATTGCCCCAATGGTTTCGTCCACTCCCGCCCCTCGTGTTCCTTTAGCGCCCCCCAGCGGCGCCCCGGAGCCCTTCTCCCCCTCCCCGCCGCTGTACGGCAAACAACCTCTTCCTCGCCTCCACTGTCGCTTTCCGGCAGCTCGGCCTGGGCGCGCGACGGTTTTACGACGGTGTTGTCGCTTGGCGGCAGAAAGGCGCGGGCCTGGTCTGATCTGGTTGCCGCCAACATGAGGCAGAAGAAGAAAGGTGTGCGGGGGCGGCGGGGGGTGTCTGAGGGGACGGGGGGGTCTGTGCTCCATCCCCGGCGCTGGGAATGGTGGGGAGGCAGGAGAAGGGACTTGGAGGCCTGGGATTTGCTCTCATCCCCCGTGCCCCGGGGTGTGGAGGGCAGTGGGAAAAGGCTTTTCCCTCCTGCCCCAGCCCTGGGTGTGGGACCAGAAGAGGCCACAAAGATGATCCAAGGCCTGGAGAACCTCTGGTGTGAGGGCAGGGTGGGAGAGTTGGGGTTGTTCATCGTGGAGAAGAGAAGGCTGTGGGGAGACCGTAGAGCAGCCTCCCAGGACTGAAAGGAGCTCCAGGAAAGATGGGGAGGGGCTGTGGATCAGGGAGTGCAGGGATGGGATGAGGGAAAGGGTTTGAAGCTGCAGGAGGGGAGATTGAGATGAGATCTTAGGGAGAAATCTTAGGGAGAAGGTTGTAGTCGGGCAGGGGTTGGTCTCTTCTCTCGGGTGACCAGTGACAGAACTAGAGGGCATGGACTCAAGCTTTGTTAGGGAAAGTTTAGACTTGATCTTAGGAAAAAGTTCTTCGCTGAAAGAGTGATTGGCCATTGGAATGAGCTGCCCAGGGAGGGGGTGGAGTCACCGACCCTGGAGGTGTTTAAGGGGGAGACTGGATGAGGCACTGGATGATGGTTGGTGTTAGTGTTGGTGTTAGTGTTACAGTATCACAGTATCACAAGGTTGGAAAGGACCTCTGAGATCATCAAGTCCAACCTATAACCCAGGTTATATAGGATATAGGTTGGACTTGATGATCTCAGAGGTCCTTTCCAACCTTATGATACTGTGATACTGTGATCAAGAGGGATAACAGAGCAGCACAGGCCGTTAGGAAGCACTGGCTGCACGCATCACTTGTTTTGTTCTCATTCCAGGAGACCTCAGCCATGCGGAGCTGATGATGATGACGATAGCTGACATCATAAAGCAATTAATTGAGGCTCATGAGCAGGGAAAAGATGTGAATCTAAACAAGTAAGTCATTCTGGAATGACACTGAAGAGCTGCTCCAGCAGTCAGGAATGTGTCCTTTACGCTCCCATGTGTTCAGGGTTTATTTTAAAGAGGTTTTAAAAGTCAGTTCCATCAGGGAAAGGAGAGATCGAGTTAGGGAGAGAGTTAAAATAAGATTTTCTTAGCAACTTGTCATAAGTGAAATTGTTATTTACAGAAAGTCCTTTGTTCTTTACATACGTGGAATAATAAAACATGAATTTTTCCTGCTGTTTCCATTTCATTTTCAAGATATAACTGCAAACCTTTGCTCATGCTGGAAACAGCTGATGTGACTGTCTGAGAATTGAACTCGTTCAGAGGAATTCCCTGTAGGGGTTGGTGTGTGGAAAACCTAGGAAAAGAATTAAATCACTGGAAACTGATAAACCAGAGTCTTTGGGGAGCCTTCACAGTGTTTTGATAAAAATATGTTTAAAATCATGGGGGTGCTGATGAATGAAAAGCTGGATGGGAACTGGCAGTGTGTGCTTGCAGCCCAGAGAGACAACCATGTCCTCAGCTGCACCCAAAGAGTGGGGCCGGGGGGGGGGGGATTCTGCCCCTCTGCTGTGCTCTGGGGAGACCCCACCTGGAGCCCTGGGTCCAGCTCTGGAGTCCTGAGCAGAGGAAGGACCTGGATCTGTTGGAGCGAGTCCAGAGGAGGCCACGGAGATGATCCAAGGGCTGGAGAACCTCTGGTGTGAGGACAGGGTGGGAGAGTTGGGGTTGTTCAGCCTGGAGAAGAGAAGGCTGTGGGGAGCCCTTAGAGCAGCCTCCCAGGACTGAAAGGGGCTGCAGGAGAGCTGGGGAGGGGCTCTGGATCAAGGAGTGCAGGGATAGGACGAGGGTTTGAAGCTGCAAGAGGAGAGATTGAGATGAGATCTTGGGGAGAGAGAGATTGAGATGAGATCTTGCTGTGAGGGTGGGGAGGCCCTGGCCCAGGTTGCCCAGAGCAGTGGTGGCTGCCCCATCCCTGGAGGTGTTCAGGGCCAGGCTGGATGGGGCTTGGAGCCCCCTGATCCAGTGGGAGGTGTCCCTGCCCATGGCAAGGGGTTGGAACTGGATGGGCTTTGAGGTCTCTTCCAACCCAAACCATTCCATGATTTATATTTAGAGGAAAAACATACAGAAACTGAGAACATTGATAGTTGTTGCATATCAGCTTTATTTGGACTGTATTTTCTGTGTCTTAGTGCACAGTGTGGGTGTCACGTGTGCTTTATAATGGAAAGGCAAACTGGGAGAACCTACCTGGATCTGTGTGTGACTGAGCAGTAATAGAGCAGCTCTGAATCATAGAATTATAGAATCATAGAGTCATAAATCATAGAATCATAAATCATAGAATCATCTGGTTGGAAACCCCCCTGAGATCATCACGTCCAACCACAACTGTCCTGTTTCTGCTGTGGGATGTGGACGTTGGAATGGAGTTCTTAATTTGAGATCTCTCTGCTTTCAGACTGAAGACCAAGACGTCGGCCAGGTACGGGCTCTCGGCGCAGCCGCGGCTGGTTGACCTCATCGCCGCCGTCCCTCCGCAGTACCGCAAGGCGCTGCTGCCCAAGCTGAAGGCCAAGCCCATAAGGACCGCCAGCGGGGTGAGCACAACCATCCTCGTCTTCCATCCACCACCTTCCCATGCTCTCATCCATAAATTGTCTTTTAATTATTCCCAAGAGCAGGATGTTGACTGTCCAGATCCTTTGGTAGGGACGTGCCGGCTGCGTTGCCAGCTTCCAGGTTGCCTTATCCATTGTGTTGTCCCCACAGGGCTGTTGCTTTCAGAGCCTTTGGAAGAAGAGAAAGAGGAGCCCTGGAGATTTTGTTTCAGAGCAGCACGTCTTGTCTTTTAGATCCTGTAGAAAGAGAACAGCTTAATCACAGAATCATTGAGGTTGAAAAAGCCCTCTAAGCTCATCCAGTCCAACCATCAGCCCAACACCACTGTGTCTACTAAACCATGTCCTGAAGTGCCATGACCACACGGTTTTTGAACCCCTCCAGGGATGGGGACTCTCCCACTGCCCTGGGCAGCTCTGCCAGGGCTTCACCACTCTTGCACTAAAGACATTTTTCCCAATATCCAATCTAAACCTCCCCTGGCACAACTTGAGGCCCTTTCATCTCATCCTATCACTTGTTACTTGAGAGAAGAGACCAACACCCACCTCACTACAACCACTTTTCAGGCAACCTGCAGGCCCCCTCCATGTGAACCAGGGTAAATGTTAGTGTTTAACCTGTTTCCTTAAAAGGAACTTCAGGCTGAAAGCAGGGAGAGAGGTACAGCTGACATTCAGCTGTGTGTTTTAAAGCTTCCTTGCTGTTTGCATGGAATGCCCAGACTCAAGTTAACTAAAAAAACAAACCAGAAAGCACAATTGCAGGAAAACCACATTGCTCTTTGTAATTACCTGAAAGGAGCTTGTAGTTAGGTGGGTGTTGGTCTCTTCTCCCATATAATAAGGGATAAGTTGAGAGGAAATGGCCTCAAGTTGCACCGGGCAAGGTTTAGATTGGATATTGGGAACAATTTATTTCCTGAAAGAGTGGTGAAGCCCTGGCAGAGGCTCCCAGGGCAGTGGTGGAGTCCCCATCCCTGAAGGGGTTCAAAAAATGTCTAGATGTGGCACTTTGGGACACGGTTTGGTCGGCACGGTGGGGTTGGGCGCATGGTTGGACTGGGTGAGCTTAGAGGTCTTTTGCAACCTTAATTATTCCATGAGTCTAATTTTTCTCCTCTGACTTTGCTTCTTACAGATCGCTGTGGTGGCTGTGATGTGTAAACCACATAGATGTCCACACATTAACTTCACAGGCAACATTTGTGTGTAAGTATGACAGCTTAGATGTCCCAACAGGACTGTTTTCCAGTATTTCTCTACAAATCTGGCATCGCAGTGGCATTGTGTTTGGGACCAGCTTTGGCAGAGGTGCAGATTGCTGATACCAGCACATTATATTTAAAAAAACCTGCTTGTTTTTAGTGTTTTTTTTTACAGGGACCTTTTTCTTGATGGGCCAAATCCTGCTGACCTTTGGTAGACACAGGCTCTTGTGCATGTAGTAACCAGGAGAATGTATTAATGATGAAATGATGGAATCATGGAGTGGTTTAGTTTGGAAGAGACCTCAAAGCCCATTCAGTTCCAGCCTCCCCACTATGGGCAGGGACACCTCCCACTGGATCAGGTTGCTCCAAGCACCAACCAGCTTGGTCTTGAAAACCTTCAGGGGTGGGGCAACCACCACTTCTCTGGGGTATTAATGTGGGTTGTGGTGCTGTGCTGGGGTGCACAGTGCACGTGACTGGGTCTGTAAGCAGACTGGAGAGGGCTGTTACAGAAAAGAAACAGGGCTCCATCTGGAAAGCCTGAAATGTGCTGAGCTGAGAACCTCCTGAGGAGGTGTTATCTACAGAAATGCCCTGAGTGTGACAGCTGGGCTCTGCCTGGCTTTGGAGTGAAACCAGAGCACAAAGAGAAGAGTTACTTGAATTAAGAAACCCAAGCTTTGTCTACCTTTGGGTGTGTTACCTCTGTTTGACCTCAGTGGGCACGTGGAATCTGGGCTGGTTTTTTTTCTAGCCATATCAGTTGGGACTGGTGTTGTTTAACAGAGTTGTTGCAGGCATGGACAGAGGGATTGAGGGCACCCTGAGCAGGTTTGCCAACGACAGCAAGCTCTGGTGTGGTAACACGCTGAAGGGGAGGGATGAGGGATGGCATCCTGAGGGAGCTGGAGAGGTGGGACTGTGCAAACCTCATGAGGTTCAACGTGGCCAAGTGCACGGTGCTGCACCTGGATCAGGACAATCCCAAGCACACATACAGGTTGGGCACAAAATGTATTAAGAGCAGCCCTGAGGAGAAGGACTTGGGGTGTTGGAGGATGAGAGGGTCAACATGAGCTGACGATGGGCGCTCCCAGCCTAGAAACCAAGGGTGTCCTGGGCTGCACCCAAAGAGTGGGACCAGCAGGGAAAGGGAGTGGATTCTGCCTCTTTACTCTGCTCTGGTGAGACCTCACCTGGAGCTGTGGGTCCAGTTCTTAAGTCTTCAGCACAGGAAAGGATGTTGGAGCAATTCCAGAGGAGGCCACAAAGATGATCCAAGGGCTGGAGCACCTCCCATGTGAGGACAGGCTGAGAGAGTTGGAGCTGTTCAACCTGGAGAAGAGAAGACTGTGGGGAGACCTTAGAGCAGCCTCCCAGGACTGAAAGGGGCTCCAGGAAAGCTGGGGAGGGGCTCTTGATCAAGGAGTGCAGGGATAGGATGAGAGTTTAAAGCTGCAAGAGGGGAGATTGAGATGAGATCTTAGGGAGAAATGTTTTGCTGTGAGGGTGGAGAGGCCCTGGCTCAGGTTTCCCAGAGCAGTGGTGGCTGCTCCATCCCTGGAGGTGTTCAAGGCCAGGCTGGATGGGGCTTGGAGCCCCCTGATCCAGTGGGAGGTGTCCATGGCTGGGGGGTTAGACCTGGATGGGCTTTGAGGTCCCTTCTAACCCAAACCACTCCATGATTCTATGATCTGTTCATATATTTCCAAACATCTCTTTCCTGCCTCTTGCTCCCAAAGCATCAGGGTGTCTCAGTGAGGCAGAGTGAGCCAGCTCTGTCCTTGTTTTCTCACCAGCAGCTGTTCTGTTTGAGAAGTCCCAGGTAATTCCGTGTATGAAGTGTCTTCAGTTGGATTGCATGACTTTTGCCAGTGAATTAATTTGGCCTTGGTAATTTGGTAATTAATTTTATAACGGTGACAGGTGACTTGGGTTGAGTTTGCAGGGCAGGCAGTGAGGAAATTCATCAATTGCACCGTGAACAGAACGTGTTTGATTATAGAGATGGCATTGCCTGAGTCTGTATTTGAGAGCTGCAGCGTAGGTCACAGCACAGCAACTGCTCTTCTGCCTTGTCTGCTGCAGGTGCTCAGCCAAAGGGGCCGCCAGCCCTCTTGTCTCAGGTCACCTTTGCCCATAGAATGATTGGTCATTAATCCCATCAGTCTTGAAAGAAATTAAGGACACTTCTGAGTAAATTTATATGCCTTTATCTGACTCTTTGCCTTGTGCTGTATCTCTGCTGGCTCACAGTCAAGCTGTGATGGCCACAACACTGTCTTGCTTTGTCATAGAATCATCTGGTTGGAAAAGACCTCTGAGATCATCGAGTCCAACTGTACCTGTCCAATTACTGAACCAGATCCCTGAGAAACTCATCTTTTAAACCCCTTCGAGGATGGGGACTCCACCACCTCCCTGGGAGCCTCTGCCAGGGCTTGACCACCCTTTCAGCGAAGAAACTTTTCCTCATGTCTAGTCTGAACCTTCCCTGGCACAACTTGTCACAGAATAAGAGTTTCAAACAAGCTTCTTGATGCAAAATCTCTAATTTCAGACCAAGCTGCCCTAGAATTATCCAGAGTAGCTGTGATAAAAGTAGTTACTCTTACAAAAAGTGGAATATTTTGACTTAAGTAGAATTAGTTTTCTGTAGAATTAGTTTTCTGTAGAATTAGTTTTCTGTAGAATTAGTTTTCTGTAGAATTAGTTTTCTAAGTAACTTCAGTTAAGCACTATCTGGCTAATAGTATTTTTTGAATGTTAGACACAGACTGTTCCTCTGATAGAATATTTTTAAATAGTGCTGTTTCCAGACAATACTTCTTTCCTTATCTAAGAATGCAAGGTCAGACAGAGCTGGTTTCAAAGCTCTAATTAGCAGATATTTGGCCATTGTGAAGTTCATAATTGAATTAAAATTAGTCCTTGGGAAGTAGTAGAATCTGCATGAGGTTGCTGGGATAATTTATACATGTGCATTTAAGTTGGATGTATCTTGCGTCGCGTTACACGTGATTGATGGAAATCATCCCCTCTTGCATCCATTGCTGAGATAGAGGATGCTGCTTTGTGGCTGGCACCAAGCTGAGTGGGGCAGTTGTCATGCCAGAAGGAAGGGATGGCATCCAGAGGGACCTGGACAAACTGGAGAAGTGGGGCTGTGAGAGACCAGCACCCACCTGACTTCAACTTGTTGAACCTCATGAACCTTCTGTGGGGCTGTTGAACCTCATAAGGTTCAACAAGGCCAAGGGCAAGGTCCTGCACCTGGGCTGGGGCAATCCATGGTTTCAATACAGGATGTAGAACAATGGGATTGGGAGCAGCCCTGAGGAGAAGGCCTTGGGGTGCTGGGGGAGGAGAAGCTCCACAGGAGCCGGCAATGGGTGCTCCCAGCCCAGAAACCAAGGGTGTCCTGGGCTGCACCCAAAGAGTGGGAGCAGAGGGGAGGGAGGGGATTCTGCCCCTCTGCTGCGCTCTGGGGAGACCCCACCTGGAGCCCTGGGTCCAGCTCTGGAGTCCCCAACATAAGAAGGAGATGGAACTGTTGGAGCAGGTCCAGAGGAGGCCACTGAAAGGATTCAAGGGCTGCAGCACCTGTGTTATGAGGACAGGCTGAGAGAGCTGGGGTTGTTCAGCCTGGAGAAGAGGAGGCTCCTGGGGGACCTCGTAGCAGTCTTCCAGTACCTGAAGGGGCTCCAGGAAAGCTGGGGAGGGAATTTTTACGAGGGTGGATAGTGATAGCACAAGGGGGAATGGATTTAAACTGGAAGGGGGAGATTTAGCTTAGACATCAGGAAGAAATTCTTCACAATGAGGGTTGTGAGATTCTGGCCCAGGTTGCCCAGGGAAGTGGCTGCCCCATCCCTGGAGGTGTTCAAGGCCACCTTCGGTGGAGTCTTGAGCAGCCTGGTCTGGTGGGAGCTGTTCCTGGATTGTTGTAACTGGATGATCTTTAAGGTCCCTTTCAACCCAAACCATTCTATGGTTCTAAAACTCCAAAATGAGTCTTGGAGAGATTATTTGCTGCCACTTTTGGTATGAGAGGCCCTCAGTTCTGTTGAAGTAGCCTTAGTGTGCTCTATTCATTAAATAGAATAGAATCACAGCATCGTTGAGGTTGGAAAAGATCTCTAAGATCAACAAGTCCAACCATCAGCACCACAGTACGTTCCCTTGTTCAGAAAAGAAGTGTAGATAAGCTTTCTCACCATCAAGGTGTTTAAATTTCTGGGAAAGAAGTATAACTTCTATAACAGGGTGGTGTCTCTGTGTTATATCTTTCCATGTCAAGCAGAAGTCATATTTTTTAATAAATGAGATGGCATTTTCAATAGAATGGTGAAAAATATTTGAATTGTATATGATTGTAAAATTACTTTTGAAAATTCAATAATCTCTGGGTGCCTATTACTCCAAAACTATGTGGCAGCTCCATAAAATAATGCCCTGTTCCAGGGAAGTGCTCACAGTACATTTTGCTTCTGGTAAGTCTTCTCAAGTTGTTTTATGGGATGAAGTCATTTGACAGGATGGAACTGGGGTTTTTTTTGACATCCTGTTCTCACTAAAATGAACTGAAATTAATGGATCATCTTTATGAATAATCTGGATGAAGGGATTGAGTGCACCCTTAGTAAGTTCACAGATGACACTAAGCAGAATAAAAGTGTTGATTTGCTTGAGGTTTGGGAGGTTCTGCAGAGGGACCTGGCCAGGCTGGATCCATGGGCCAAGGCCAACGGGATGGGGTTCAACCAGACCAAGTGCTGGGTCCTGCCCTTGTGTCCCAGCAACCCCTGCAGCTCCAGGCTTGGGGAAGAGTGGCTGGAAAGCTGCCCCAAGGCAAAGGCCCTGGGGGTGCTGCTCGACAGCGGCTGAACAGGAGGCAGCAGTGGCCCAGGGGGGCAAGAAGGCCCCCAGCACCCTGGCTTGGCTCAGCCCTGGGGTGGCAGCAGGAGCAGGGCAGGGATCGTCCCCCTGCACTCAGCACCTGGAATCCTGGGCTCAGGGTTGGGCCCCTCCCTCCAAGAAAGCCCTGGAGGGGCTGGAGCGCGTCTGGAGAAGGGAGCGGAGCTGGGGAAGGGTCTGGAGAAGAGGGGTTGTGGGAGCGGCTGAGGGCCCTGGGGGGGTTTGGTCTGGAGAAGAGGAGGCTGAGGGGAGACCTCATGGCTCTCTGCAGCTCCTGGAGAGGAGGGTGGATTGAGGTGGGGGTTGGGCTCTTCTCCCAAGTGACAGGAGATGGGATGAGAGGAAATGGCCTGAAGTGGCCCCAGGGCAGGGTCAGATTGGACATCAGGAACAATTTCTTCCCTGAAAGGGATCTGAGGCCCTGTCAGAGGCTCCCAGGGAGGTGGTGGAGTCCCCATCCCTGGAGGGGTTTCAAAGCCGGGTGGATGAGGTGCTCAGGGATCTGGTTCAGTAGCGGACAGGGACGGTTGGACTCGATGATCCCAAAGGTCTTTTCCAACCAAGGGATTCTGTGATTCTATGAAACAACTGTTCTGCACTGCTTCTTTAGCATTTGCAAACATAAATAGGCTCAGCTCCTCCTGGTGTCAGTGGATACCACGGAACCAGTGCCTTCAGCGTGTGCGGTTGGCTCTGTGCTGATGTTTCCATGGGGTGGTGCAGAAACACGAGGATCCATTCATTCACCTGTGCTCTCAGCTGATGCCTGGTTTCTGTCTTTTCATATTTGCAGGTACTGCCCAGGTGGACCGGATTCTGATTTTGAATATTCCACTCAGTCTTACACCGGATATGAGGTACATTGGGCTGCCTTAATGCATCACCTACACTCACTGGGAACTCGGCTTAGGCTGCTCTTGGCTTCTGCAGATTCATCTGTGCTGCAAGAATGAAAAGCAAAAGCAGACTTCATGGACTTTAAGATCTAAAGCAGCTCAAATTTGAGACTGGGAATTCTTCTCAATTATTGTACCGGCTGTTTCTTGCTGTTCTAAGGCTGCAGGGGGACCTTCTAGGAGCTTTGCAGTACTGAAAGGGGCTCCAGGAAAGCTGGGGAGGGGCTCTGGATCAGGGAGTGCAGGGATAGGATGAGGGGGAATGGTTTGAAGCTGAAAGAGGAGAGATTGAGGTGAGATCTTAGGGAGAAATGTTTCCCTGTGAGGGTGGGGAGGCCCTGGCCCAGGTTGCCCAGAGCAGTGGTGGCTGCCCCATCCCTGGAGGTGTTCAAGGCCAGGCTGGATGGGGCTTTGAGCAACCTGAGCCAGTGGAAGATGTTCCCTGCTTCTGTTTGTGGTTTTTCAGTACAGGATCTTTTATCCATCCTGTCATTAGGCATTAAAAATATGGAAAATTGGTTCATTCTCTTTATGTCACGTTACCACGTAAGGATAAAAAGTGCTTTAAGGAGCCAAACTGAGTTTGATAGGTCCATTAGAATTTGAAACCTCTCGCATTTCAGTTGGTGAAAATTGTCTTTTGATCTTTTTCACTGTGTTTTTCTTAAAAACCAACAATTTACGAAACAAATCTCCTTGTGTTTTTCAGCCAACATCCATGAGGGCCATCCGGGCCAGATATGACCCCTATCTCCAGACCAGACACAGGGTGGAACAGGTAAATGTTTGCAGTGGAAGGGGAGTGCATTATGGTTGTGATTAAATCAACAATAGTGCTTTTAATTGCCTGAACTGGTGGGCTGAAAGTATTTTGATCAGAGCTGGAAGTCGAGCTGGAGCCAATCTCAAGAGATACAACCCAGCAGTTGATCTTGGGGCCAATAGTGTTTTACTTTGAGCTGGGGAAGGGTCTGGAGAAGAGGGGTTGTGGGAGCGGCTGAGGGCCCTGGGGGGGTTTGGTCTGGAGAAGAGGAGGCTGAGGGGAGACCTCATGGCTCTCTGCAGCTCCTGGAGAGGAGGGTGGAGCCACTTGGGGGTTGGCCTCTGCTCCCAAGAAACAAGTGGTAGACAAGAGGAAATGGCCTCAAGTTGCACCAGGGGAAGTTCAGATTGGATATTGGGAACAATTTCTTTTCTGACAGAGTGGTGAAGCCCTGGCAGAGGCTGCCCTGGGCAGTGGTGGAGTTCCAATCCCTGGAGGGGTTCAAAAGTCTTGTGGCCATGGCATTTTGGGACATGGTTTGGTCGGCACGGTGGGATGGGCTGATGGTTGGACTGGATGAGCTTAGAGGTCTTTTCCAACCTTAATAATTCTGTGATTCTATACTGGGCCACTAAGGGTGACAAAGGGACTGGGACATCTGAGGAAACCCTGAGAGCCAGGATTGTTTAGGCTGGGGATGAGAAGGCTTGTGGGTGTCTTAGCAATGTGTATAAATGGTGGGACACACTAAGGAGACAGCACTGGGCTTTTTTGGTGGTGCCCAGTGACAGGACAGGACATGATGCAATAGGTGCAAACTTAAACATCAGAAACCTCACAGGGTGCTGAGGGTGGGGAGGTGGAACAGGTTGACCAGAGAAGTTCTGGCTGCCCCATCCCTGGAGGTGTTCAAGGCTGGGTTGGATGGGGCTTTGAGCCCCCTGATCCAGTGGGAGGTCCCTTCCAACCCAAACCATTCTGTGATTCTAAATTCCATTCAAACACCAGGAAACAGTTTTTAACTGTCAGGATGACAGAGCACTGGGCCAAGATTCCCAGAGAGGTTGTGCAGCCTCCATCCTGTGGGACACTCAAAGCCTGTCTGGACACGGGGCTGAGCAGAATGCTGTAGCTGATACTGCTCTGAGAGGAGGGATGGGGCTGGGTGATCCCCAGGGTCCCAACCTCAGCTTTTCATCCCTCTGTAACTCTACATCAGACTGACTTGATCCCCACAGAGGAATTCTTTTTCAACCTTTTAATTGTCAGAACTGTAATTTCCATATAGATAAATGACAAGTTTTGAACCTCTGACAAGATCTTGTCTGTTCTGAACAATATCTGATTGATGATAGGACACCCTATTAGGACAAATTAATACTTAACTTTCATGGCAGCTGCTAATTCTTGATAATGTCTTACATGGGGAATTTAGTACTGGAATAGTGGCTTTGCTACCAAAATAGTTTTTTTGGGATCTTTGCTGGTGAGTTAGAAGATTGAAGAGTTTCTCAGTCCTGTTCTGCCTTATCTGCTTTCCTGTTTACCTCCAGATCCATTGAAAAATCACAGAATCACAGACTTGTTTAGGTTGGGAAAGACTTCTAAGATCATCCAGTCCAATCATAAACCTCACACTGCCAACTCCACCACTAAACCATGTCCTTACGCACGCTTCCACATGGCTTTTAAATCCTTCCAGGGATGGGGACCCCACCACTGCCCTGGGCAGCCTCTGCCAGGGTTTGACAGTCCTCACAAATTCTCCATGGATTCAGTGTAGTCCTCTTTTCATATGAGATTTTAAGGAAAATTAGTTCTTAACAGAGAATCACAGAATGAGCTGAGTTGGAAGGGACCCAGAAGCACTATCAAGTCCAACTCCTGTCCCACAGGACAACCCCAACATTCACCCCATGTGTCTGAAGACATTGGCCAAATGCTTCTGGAATATTGTCAGGCCATGACTGCTTCCTTGGGGAGCTGTTCCAGTGCTCCAGCACCCTCTGGGGGAAGAGCCTTTTCCTAGTATCCAACCTAAACCTCCCCTGGCTCATCTTCCTGCCATTCCCTTGGGATCTGATGAGGGGAAACATTTCCTGCTGGATGTGGCTAAGCTAGGTTTGAGCTGGAAGCACTGTAACTCCCATCAGCAAGACAGTAGGCTCCAATAATTCTGTGTGGTCAAGAAAAGCCATTACACTGGGCTCAGGAGCTGTGTTCTTGCAGAAGAAAAGGGTGATTGGCCATTGGAATGCGCTGCCCAGGGAGGGGGTGGAGTCACCGACCCTGAAGGTGTTTAAGGGGAGACTGGATGAGGCACTGAGTGCCATGGTTTAGATGATGGGTTGGTGTTAGTGTTGGTGTTGGTGTTGGTGTTGTGTTGGGTTATAGGCTGGACTTGATGATCTCAGAGGTCCTTTCCAACCTTGTGATACTGTGATACTGTGAAAAATGATTTTTGAAGGTTTTTGGGATGGAATTATAATAAATCTGTACAAAAGTATTACTGGTTTGTCCTTCATAAAAGAGATGACAAGTAAAGGAGGAAATGGGATATAGGGATGTCAAGGTTTTCAGAGAAGTCTTGTAGATAATTCCCCAGTGGGTAAATTTCCCCCCCTTTTGCTGTTACAGCTGAAGCAGTTGGGCCACAGTGTGGATAAAGTCGAGTTCATCGTGATGGGTGGGACATTCATGGCCCTGCCCGAAGAGTACAGAGATTACTTCATCAGAAACCTGCACGATGCCTTGTCGGGTCACACTTCCAACAGCGTGGCAGAGGCCGTCCGGTGAGCGTCCTGGGGGTTTTCACATCGTCACACAAACACCTTCTTGAACCGGTGTAAGAGCAGGAAATACCGAACACCCCTAACTTAGGCTTTGTTTTCTTTTTCATAGAATCATGGAATAGTTTGGGTTGGAAGGGACCTTAAAACCCATCCAATTCCAACCCTCTTGCCATGGGCAGGGACACCTCCCACTGGATCAGGGGGCTCAAAGCCTCATCCAACCTGGCCTTGAACACCTCCAGGGATGGGGCAGCCACAGCTTCTCTGGGCAACCTGTGCCAGGGCCTCACCACCCTCATTGTGAAGAATTTCTTCCTATTGCCCAATCTAAATCTCCCCCCTTCCAATTTAAAGCCATTCCCCCTTGTCTTGTCACTCCAGACCCTTGGAAAAAGCCTCTCCCCAGCTTTCCTGGAGCCCCTTTCAGTCCTGGGAGGCTGCTGCAAGGTCTCTCCAGACCCTTCTCTTCTCTAGGCTGAACAACCCCAACTCTCCCAGCCTGTCCTCACAGCAGAGGGGCTCCAGCCCCTCTGGACCTCCTCTGGACCCGTTCCAACAGTTCCATCTTCCTCTTGTGCTGGGGATGGCAGAACTGGACGCAAAACTCCAGGTGAGGTCACATGAGAGCAGCGTAGAGGGGGAGAATCCCGTCCCTCTCCCTGCTGACCCCACTTCTTTTTGAAGCCTTATGCATGTTTAGGCATAGAATATTTATCCCTTGAGGCCCTGGCCCAGGTTTGCCCAGCAGAATTGTGGATTCCCCATCCCTGGAGGTGTTGAAGGCCAGGTTGGATGGGGCTTGGAGAAACCTGATCCAGTGGGAGGTGTCCGTGCCTGTGGCAGGGGATTTGAACTGGATGTCCTTTAAGGTCCTTTCCAACCCAAACCATTCCATGATTCTGTGATTGTGGTGTGTGCTGCACAGCAGAAGAGCTGTGCTTTATCCATTTCCTCATGTAGGAAATGCTAAGCTGCTTCTAATTTCTTGCTGTTCTGTCTGGACTTCTACTTTTACGCCTCATCGCCTTGATTTGTGACGAATCTCATTGCCATGGGATTTATTTCCTTTTGCTGGGAAGAGGAACTGATCCTGGCTTGGAGGGAGGCCAGACGTCAGCTCAGTAAGAGATGACTCAGCCCCGAGAGCGTCAGTGCTCCGGAGCTCCGAGCCCCTCGTGTCTCAAATACTGTTACCCTTGAGGTCCTTCGGTGTGACAGCGAGATGCTCCTCTGCTCTTTTTACAGTCAATGAATTGAAACTCAGGCTGATTTATTCATTTGGACTTCGGGTCATTAAATAAACAACTTTGCCGTGCGTTTTGCAGTATAAAACTGAGAAGGAAAATGAGTGAGATTTGATGTTTTGAAGCTGTTAATTTTAGCTGATGATTTTAGTTGGCTACCTTGTGGTTCGGTGCAGTGGATTTTCCCTCATAGCTTTATCATCCACTAAAGGAAGTGTTTTAGGACTGAGCAGGTCTAGCATCACATCTACCTTCGTTATTTTACAGCTGTCGTTTCCCTTGATTTCCCTCTGGAGGGCAGCAAACGCTTCTGCTGGTTGCCTTTCGGGTTTTGTTCTTGTTCAAAGACCGGAGAAAAAGTGCTCTGCTGCTCTTTCCAAGTGGGTTTCATCAAGGGAAAATCACAAACAAGTTGAGAAAAGAATTGATTCTTTTGCTCTGGTGCCCAAGTTGTGAGCGCAAGAGGACACAGCTCTTCCACAGTTATGGAGGAACGGTGCTGTTTGCAGGTTGTCTGTTCAAATCAGTGCTGTGTTTATCCCTTCATCCCGTGGTTCAGGGTGAGGTTAATCCATATTTTGTCTGCTGCCGGTGCCTGGGTAATTGCACTGGACTCAAAATCACTTTTGGAGTAGCCTGTCCTTTGCTCTGCGAGCAATTAAGGAAACTACTCACCACTCAGCAAGGAACTGGTGGGCCAAGGCCAATTGTGTGAGATTCAGCAAGGCCGAGTGCAGGGTCCTGCCCTTGTGTCCCAGCAACCCCTGCAGCTCCAGGCTTGGGGAAGAGTGGCTGGAAAGCTGCCCCAAGGCAAAGGCCCTGGGGGTGCTGCTCGACAGCGGCTGAACAGGAGGCAGCAGTGGCCCGGGGGGGCAAGAAGGCCCCCAGCACCCTGGCTTGGCTCAGCCCTGGGGTGGCAGCAGGAGCAGGGCAGGGATCGTCCCCCTGCACTCAGCACCTGGAATCCTGGGCTCAGGGTTGGGCCCCTCCCTCCAAGAAAGCCCTGGAGGGGCTGGAGCGCGTCTGGAGAAGGGAGCGGAGCTGGGGAAGGGTCTGGAGAAGAGGGGTTGTGGGAGCGGCTGAGGGCCCTGGGGGGGTTTGGTCTGGAGAAGAGGAGGCTGAGGGGAGACCTCATGGCTCTCTGCAGCTCCTGGAGAGGAGGGTGGAGCCGGGGGGGGGGGGGGGTTGGGCTCTGCTCCCAAGAGACAGGAGATGGGACGAGAGGAAATGGGCTCAAGTTGTGCCAGGAGATGTTTGGTTTGGATATTGGGAACGATTTCTTTACTGCCAGAGTGGTGAAGCCCTGTCAGAGGCTGCCCTGGGAGGTGGTTGTGTCCTCATCTCTGGAGGGGTTCAAAAATCCTGTGTCTGTGGCACTTTGGGACATGGTTTGGTCAGCCTGGTGGGGTTGGTCTGACATTTGGGCTGGATGATCTTAGAGGTCTTTTCCCACCTTAATGATTCTATGACTTTTAATTGCCTGCAGAAAGAAGCAGCTCTGCAGTCAGTGAGCTGCCTTGCAACGTGGGAAAACCCACTCTAACAATTTGTGGGGGCTTTTCCAGCAGATAAATAAAGATTTATATTTTTAACATAAAATTCCTGTTAAATGCTTAGTAAACGGAGCGCTGTGGGAGTTACTCGAGTTGCGCTTCCTAAATATTGTAGGGGTGAGAGTGAGGTTCCAGATGAATCAGATCTTTTCCTTTTTGTGCTTCTTGCCTTCAGTAGTTGTGCTGCGTCACTGTGGCGCTGTTTTGAGGGGGTCAGTGACACTTGGAATAAACAGTCACAGTTGGGTTTGTTTCTGTACCTGAGGGTTCAGCCCTTCTCTCTCAGTGTTTCCATCGGTGGAGGTGAAGCCGCATGGAGAGCACTGACAATATAATTCTAAATAAATAACCATGTCCTGGGCTGCATGCAGAGCAGTGGGGTCAGCAGGGTGAGGGAGGGGATTCTGCCTCTCTGCTCCACTCTCATGAGACCCCACAGGAATTATCATGTCCATTTCTGGAATCCCCAACATAAGAAGGACATGGAACTGTTGGAACGGGGCCAGAAGAGGCCACGAAGATGATCAAAGGGCTGGAGCCCCTCTGCTCTGAGGACAGGCTGAGAGAGTTGGGGTTGTTCAGCCTGGAGAAGAGAAGACTCCAGGGAGACCTTAGAGCAGCCTCCCAGGACTCGAAAGGGCTCCAGGAAAGCTGGGGAGGGACTTGTTCCAAGGGCCTGGAGTGACAGGATGAGGGGGAATGGCTTTAAATTGGAAGGGGGAGAATTGGATTAGATCTTAGGAAGAAATTCTTCACCTTGAGGGTGGGGAGGCCCTGGCCCAGGTTTCCCAGTGCAGTGGTGGCTGCCCCATCCCTGGAGGTGTTCAAGGCCAGGTTGGATGGACCTTTGAGCCCCCTGATCCAGTGGGAGGTGTCCCTGCCCATGGCAGGCGGTGGAACTGAGTGGACTTCAAGGTCCACTCCAACCCAAACCGTTCTGTGATTCTATGAATATTTCACTTGTTCCCACCTAACAATATGAACCCTGAGATCTGGTCTCTCATTCCTCACGCTGCAGGTGACTGTGGTAGCCTTGAATTTTTTCCTCCTTCTGCAAATCATGAGTTAATTTTTGATTTTGTACAGTGATTCCATAGTGGGGAAAAAGCCCTTCAGCCAGGGTGCTTCTTAAAGTCTTTCTGAGCGAGACCTTTGATGAAATCAGCAGCGTTTATTTGTATAGGCTTCAACCCCCCTAACTCTGAATACATTTATTTCCCCTTTTGTCCAGTTATTTCTCTTCTTAGTCCAAAATTTGAGCTCTGGTGCTGTGTCCGATGTCATGTTCGCAGTGACAGTGATGTGATGACCTCTGCAGTCTGAATCGGGCAGCACTAAAGGGCCCATCAATCTGGCATCCTCCTCTTGATGTAATTGTGGGGTTTCTTCGTATCATACTTCGTCTTGATCAGCCACTGTAGCTTCTGGTCCCAGTTAATCTGATAAAGAGGATGTGACTGTGCAGTTTCAGTCAGTACGGTACAACCGTAGCCCGTCATCGAGGGAGAGACTGTTCTGCACCAAGAACCTCCACCGTGAGTTGGCCTCAAGAGATGTGACCTCACACTGTGTGGCCCTGGCACTCCTGGTGACGTTAGAGTTGGCTTTGTTGCAGATTCAGAGTCTTAGAGGGAATCTGACCCAGTGGTAAATCCCACAGTGGCAAACCCAGCAGTGCCTGTGTGACAGAAGTGCTGTGGGTTGGGAAATACGTGAGGCAGCAGTGGCCCAGGGGGGCAAGAAGGCCTCCGGCACCCTGGCTTGGATCAGCCCTGGGGTGGCAGCAGGAGCAGGGCAGGGATCGTCCCCCTGCACTCAGCACCTGGAATCCTGGGCTCAGGGTTGGGCCCCTCCCTCCAAGAAAGCCCTGGAGGGGCTGGAGCGCGTCTGGAGAAGGGAGCGGAGCTGGGGAAGGGTCTGGAGAAGAGGGGTTGTGGGAGCGGCTGAGGGCCCTGGGGGGGTTTGGTCTGGAGAAGAGGAGGCTGAGGGGAGACCTCATGGCTCTCTGCAGCTCCTGGAGAGGAGGGTGGAGCCAGGGGGGTGCTCCTTGCTTCTCCCAAGTGACAGGTGATCAAACAAGAGGAAATGGCCTCAAGTTGTGTCAGGAGAGGTTTAGGTTGGATATTGGAAAAATGACTTTACTGCCAGAGTGGTGGAGCCCTGGCAGAGGCTGCCCTGGGAGGTGGTTGTGTCCTCATCTCTGGAGGGGTTCAAAAGCCATGTGGCTGTGACTCTTAGGGACATGGTTTAGTGGTGGACTTGGCAGTGTGAGGTTTATGGTTGGACTTGATGATGTTTTCCAACCTAAACAAGTCTGTGATCCTGTGATCTCTCTCAGGGAGATGATGCTCTGCTGTAGCCAGGTGCTGCTGAATAAATGAGTCAGAAACTGTGGGTTTATAATTGGTGGAGAGAGCAAGATCTTCATGGGATGGCTCTGAGCATGTGAGCTGGGTTCCTGTTTTAAAATGTTCCCAGCTAAACTGGGCAGGGGACTTGGTTCAAAGAACTCCTTTTGTACCTTTGTAAGAGATCCTTTTTGCACGAGTGGACCTGATGTGAGTTCAGATTTCTGTTTTCATGAGTGAAAGAACAGAACACGAGTGTGGAGGTGACTCTACATATGTGAACTCACCAACCAAAGTGTGATTTAAAGAGATAAGCAGTGGAGGCCCCATCCCTGGAAACATTCAGGGTCAGGTTGGATGGGGCCCTGAGCAACCTGATCTGGTTAAAGACATCCCTGTTTGTAGAATGACCTGACCTGGGAGGGACCCACAAGGATCATCCAGTCCAACTCCTGTCCCTGCATAGGACAACCCCAACATTCACCCCGTGGGGCTGAGGGCCAAAAGGCTTCTTGAACTCTCCTGCAGGTGGATTGGACTGGTTGGGCTGTAAAGGTGCCTTCCCACCCAACCAGGGAGACCATGGGGCTTTCATAGCGACTCTGCTGTGGGAGGAGGAAGGAAATGAATTCCCTGAGAAGGTGTTGCTGGTGTTGAATATTTCTGCAGCACCTCCCTGTTGAGGTAATAAACGCTTTTTGGACTATTCAGACTTATCTTTGCTTGAGGTGCTGGGGAAATAAGTTGGCCAAGGAGTAAGGAAAGAATTGCAGAGCCAGGGGGGATCTTTGTTTTGTCGAGGGTGTGTGAGGAGACTGAGTTTGAATTTTTATCAGCTGAGAACACCACTTAGGAGACTTTGAGCGTGCTTCTGGGTGCCCGTCACGCGGGGTTGTGGACGTGGTGATAAGCTTCTCATCTTGAAGAGGTGATTCGTAATTACAGCTGAAGAATCCCCAATAAGACAGGTTTAGTTTTTTGTACCCTAGAGAAATGCATCTTCCTCTGGGAGTCGTTGCCGTCAAGCCAGAGCATTGGCTTTATCACTGATTGCGGCTGCCTTTGCTCTTCTGTGAGGACAGAGACCCAAGGAGGTGGAAATCCACATGCAAATGAGAGCTGCTTTTCTCTGTGGTTTGCTCCTCTCACCTGACCCGTGAGTCATGAGAGGTGCTGGGTATATTTAACTGCTGCTGTGACTCACCACTTCGCTCCCCGGGGCTGAGCACCTCTTCTGTGAGCCAGGATCTGACTTTTATCGTAATCAGTGAATGAGGCCAAATGAGAACGTACCTGTGTTGAGAATGGTGGGGGTCAAAAAGGTCCTCTCAGACTCCGAGCCCGTGCAGCTCCTTGGATTGCAACATCATCATGGAGAAGAGGCTGGAGAGCGAGCCTCGTGAGAGGCAGCTGAGGGACGTGGGCTTGTTTAGCCTGGAGAAAAGGGGGCTGAAGGGAGGCCTTATCACTCTCTACAACTCCCTGAAAGGAGGTTGTAGCAAGGTGAGTGTTGATCTCCCGAGTGACAGGTGACAGGATGAGAGGAAATGGCCTCAAATTGCACCAGGGGAGGTTCAGATCGGACATCAGGAACAATTTCTTCACTGAAAGGGTTCTCAGGCCCTGGCAGAGGCTGCCCAGGGAGGTGGTTGAGTCCCCATCCCTGGAGAGGTTTAAAAGGCCTCCAGGTGCTCAGACATCTGGTGTAGCAGTGGACAGGTATGGTGGGACTCAATGTTATCTCAAAGGTCTTTTTCAACCAAGGGAATCTAAGATCAAGCCTGGTCTCTCTCTCAGCATATTTTGAAATGCACAGAAATTATATTTAAAGCTTCATTTTGACAGTGTTGCCTGATGTTCAGTCTGGTTGTAAATCACATTAATGGCAAAGAAAGAAGGGGGTAAATTGCTGGAACCTCGTGTTCTGCAGTTGGAGCATCTTGTGTGCCTGATATTTATGTGATAGTATCGAGGAGCGCAGCACAGTGACTGTTTCCATAATAGATCCGTTATCCAAGGCTCTTTCAGCTTTCCATCCACTCATCAGGCAGCAGCCTCTTAAAAGGCTCATTTTCCACTCACATCACGTGTTGAAGCCCAGGACTTGCAGGAGTGAGCGTTGTCGGCTCTGTTTGAGTCCCCACGGAGCGATTGCAGCCCCTAATCCCGCCACTGCCATCAGGCTGCCTCTTCCTTAGGCCATTGCCAAGTATCCTTTTGTGTTTCCACCATTCCCTGTGGCTTCTCCTAGGCTGGTGAGCACTGCTTTTTGCTGCCACAAAGGTTTTCCTTACGTGTTTCCTTTTGATATCCCAAAAGCCACTTTGATCTTTTGGTAAGCAGATTGATCCAGTCTTCCCTGAAGCGGAAGACATGGGTTTTTAGTAACCCCTACTCATGAATCACAGAATGGTTTGGGTTGGAAGGGACCTTAAAGATCATCCTCTTTCAACCTCCCTGCCATGGGCAGGGACACCTCCCACTGTGGCTGGATAACTGTGTGTGCAATTTTAGCCCATCCAAGGAAGGAAAAAAAAGCCCTGAGCACTGGCAGTTGGAGCAGCAGTTGGTTTGATGTGTGGAGCTCCTGCCACGGTTTCAAACCCAGCTGGAAATCACTCGTCTTGAACAGGCCAGATGAGAGCAACCCATGAAAAACGTGTTTTGTGTGGTTATCAGGAGATGTGTTTTCAGGAAAGGTCACTCTGTTCTTTTCTTAAAGACCCACGTTGGGTGTGATGTTTCAGTAATTCTTCTAACACAGCCTGCAATTTCTCCACAAGGAATACACTGATCGTGAAGGTTGACATCTAAGCAGCTCCTAGTTTTGCTTCTCAGTAGTAAGGAATAAACCTGCTTTTAGAAGGTTGCTCCTCATTGTCAAAACTTAAGCCTGCTCTAAATTGCCTAGATAAGACTTCAGGAGTTTTGTTAGAAGGAAAGACTCAAGATGAAGAGCTTTCCCAGAAAGTGGTGGCTGCTCCATCCCTGGAGGTACTCAAGGCCAGGCTGGATGGGGCTTTGAGCCCCCTGATCCAGTGGGAGCTGTCCCTGCCCATGGCAGAGGGGTGGAACTGGATGGGCTTTAAGGTCCCTTCCAACCCAAACCATTCTACGATTCTAAGGTGGAGGTTTCTGCAGGCGACTCTCATTTTGCTGCTGTCATTGTACCGAGATTTAACTCCACTGCTTGACTTTCGTGGCACAAACGAAGTTACGTGGGATAACAAGTCACCAACTGTAACCTGTGCTGCATCCAAAGCAGTGGGACCAGGAGGGTGATGGAGGGGATTCTGCCCCTTTACTCCACTCTTGTGCGACCCCGCCTGAGTCCTATGATCAGCTCTGGGGTTGTTAGCGCAGGAAGGACATGGATGTGATGGAGCGAGAACAGAGGAGGCCACAGAGATGATCCAAGGGCTGGAGCGTCTCCCATCTGAGGAGAGGTTGAGAGAGTTGGGGTCGTTCTTCCTGGAGAGGAGAAGGCTTTGGGGAGACCTTAGAGCAGCCTCCCAGGACTGAAAGGGGCTCCAGGAAAGCTGGGGAGGGGCTCTTGATCAGGGAGCACAGGAATAGGATGAGGGGAAGGGTTTGAAGCTGAAAGAGGAGAGATTGAGATGAGATCTTAGGGAGAGATGTTTTTCTGTGAGGGTGTTGAGGTCCTGGCCCAGGTTGCCCAGAGCAGTGGTGGCTGCCCCATCCCTGGAGTGTTCAGAACCAGGCTGGATGGGGCTTTGAGCCCCCTGATCCAGTGGGAGGTGTCCCTGCCCATGGCAGGTGTTTGGAACTGGATGACTCTAAGGTCTCTTCCAACCCAAACCATTCCATGATTCAATGATTCTATGATTTCATTACCTTGCTTGTGAGCAATTCTAGTGCTCTGTGGATCTCAGTGAAGGAGATGGAAGCACATGGGCTTTGCCTTGTGGTCAGTGTAGACAAAGAAGATGCCTTCCTACCATTCAGATGGCTCTACTTGACATATGGCTGCTTGTTATAGTGAGTCTCTTAATTATGCTTTCTGGGTACTAATTGTGACTCTAGCAAAAATAGCAGTGAGCTTTGACTCAGTGGCTCCAGTGATTCATGCTGGGGCCATTTGAGAGGTTACTGTTCATCTTCTATCTACCTTGACCCTCTGCTTGAGGTTAACCAGGCAGCTAAACAGAGTCATCCACCCTTCAGCTGCCTGAGTTCACCCTGAGGCAAATCAGCTAATGATGGCAATTTAAGGAGATGTGCTCCTTCTCTGGCTGTGGGGAGCCCAGCCTGGTAAATAGTCCTGCTACAAATTGCTCAGGTTTGGTGGTCAGATCTGACCTCCCGACTCGCCGTAATGAGTAGGTGCTGTGACTTGTAGGTTCTTGAAGCTCAGGCAGCTCCAGCGTGGACCGTTGTGATTGTCAGCTTAAGCTCCTGTGCTGGTGGTAATTTGGGCACTGAGGTGTGTGGGTGCTCATCCTGTTCTTCGTGCCCTCCTGTGGAGGCAGCAGCTTCTGCTGGAGAAGGAAGGGAATAGTGAGTGCAAATTGCTGTGGCTGGATCCATCAGAGCTGGTCTGTCACATCCCTCAGGATGTCGGACCGGGCAGTGATTTGCTGTGCTGGGTGGGAGATTATAGAATCGTAGAATCATAGAATGGTTTGGTTTGGAAAGGATCTTAAAGATCATCCAGTTCCAACACCCCTCCATGGGCAGGGACACCTCCCACTGGATCAGGTTGCTCAAGAGTCCATCCTGCCTGACCCTGAACACCTCCAGGGATGGGGCAGCCACCACTCCTCTGGGCAACCTGGGCCTCCCCACCCTCACAGGAAAACATTTCTCCCTAAGCTCTCATCTCAGTCTCCCCTCTTCCATCTTCAAACCATTCTTCCTTGTCCTGACCCTGTACTCCCTGATCAAGAGCCCCTCCCCAGCTTCCCCATTGGCCCCATTTGACTGGAAGGAGACAGTTCCAGATGTCTGGAGAACTGTACAAGTTGTCTTTGTTTCCAGCTTTGGATGTGACCCTTTGGTGGTGCAGGTTTGCCATTAAAACCTGTTTGTTGCCAAGTGTTTACCCTTAAATTCCTTCAGTATAGATAACGTTTTTTCAGCTTCCAGAAATTGAGTGAATTTACCCCAAAGCTCACTGGCTTTTCCTGCCATCCTGTTACATTTCCATTGCTTATTTTCTCCTGCAGGACCCAACTTTTAGCTGCTTAGGTGGATGTTACTGAGAAGATAAAATCAGTGAAAGTCATTTCATCAGATCTTAATCTTGTTAAGGGTTGCTGTTCATCTCTTCCCTCATGCCCCTGGAGAAGGTGATTACCTCGGTTATCTCTCCTGTTCAGTGTTGCCACAGCATTTCCTCCTGTGTGGAAAATATTCAGCCTTGTGACTGGGCAGAGATGAGGAGGGAAGGTGAATATGAGGAATCCTGACCTACGTGTGTCCATGAGTACAGAACAGCACATCTGATGCTGGGTCGCTTTAGGCTTTCTGTGGTGGATGCTGGAATGGAATCATAGAGTCATGGAATGGATTGGGTTGGAAGGGACCTTAAAGCCCATCCAGTTCCAAACACCTGCCATGGGCAGGGACACCTCCCACAGGATCGGGGGGCTCAAAGCTCCATCCAACCTGGCCTTGAACACCTCCAGGGATGGGGCAGCCACCACTACTCTGGGCAACCTGGGCCAGGGCCTCCCCAGCCTCATGGTGAAGAATTTCTTCCTAAGATCTCATCTCAATCTCCCCTCTTGCAGCTGAAACCCGTTTCCCCTCATCCCATCCCTGCACTCCTTGATCAATAGCCCCTCCCCAGCTTTCCTGGATTTCAGCACTGGGAGGCTGCTCTAAGCTCTCCCCACAGCCTTCTCTTCTCCAAGATGAACAACCCCAACTCTCTCGGCCTGTCATGGCACAGAAGGTTTTACATTCCTCGGATCATCTCCGTGGCCTCCTCTGGACTCGCTCCAACAGCTCCAGGTCCTTCCTGTGCTCAGGACTCCAGAGCTGGACCCAGGGCTCCAGGTGGGGTCTCCCCAGCGCGCAGCAGAGGGGCAGAATCCCCTCCCTCCCCTCTGCTCCCACTCTTTGGGTGCAGCCCAGGACACCCTTGGTTTCGGGGCTGGGAGCGCCCATTGCCGGCTCCTGGGGAGCTTCTCCTCCCCCAGCACCCCAAGCTCTTCTCCTCAGGGCTGCTCCCAATCCATTCTCCGCCCAGCCTGGATTTGTGCTTGGGATTGCCCTGACCCAGGTGCAGGACCTTGGCCTTGTTGAACGTCGTACTCACAGCCCCACCTCTCCAGCCTGTCCAGCTCCCTCTGGATGCCACCCCTCATCCCTCCAGTGTGTGACCACACCACACAGCTTGGTGTCACCATCAAACTTGCTGAAGGTGCCCTCAATCCCACTGTCCCTGTCAGCGAGAAAGATGTTAAACACCACCAGTCTTTATGTATCTTTGTTGTAGGTTTACATGGTTGTAGTGTTTATTCAAAACAGAAATTAGAGCTCCACCAGCTTTAACAATACCTGTAAATGCTGTTGGTCTCTGTTTCATCCTGTGCTGGTGGAAAGGATGATGGCCCTGGCGGTCATGACATTGTCAAAGCTAAATAATGAATTTCTGTGCCTGGTTTTGTACATTTTCAGCAAATTACTGCTGAACACCTGCCAAAGGGAATACTTTACTCATTTTTGCTGCTTCACTGCTGTGTGAGTGTAATTTGGCAACAGAACAAGTTCTCCTGTGACCTGTGCTGAAATGTTAAAGCCAGGATGGGATCAGAGTGGTCAACTGGGATTGGTAACTGGGGATGGAGTTGTATTCATTGCTTGGTCACCTGTATGAATGTGAAGCATGGCCAGCAGGGCGAGGGAAGTGATTCTCCTCCTCTGCTTCTCTCTCGTGAGGCTCCACCTGGAATATTGTGTCCAGTTCAGGGATCGCCAATATAAGGATATGGATCTGGTGAGATCCCACCTGGAGCCCTGTGTCCAGTTCTGGAGTCCTCAGCTCAGAAGGACATGAATCTGTTAGAGTCCAGAGGAGGCCACGGAGCTGATCTGAGGGCTGGAGCACCTCTGGTGTGAGGACAGGCTGAGAGAGTTGGGGTTGTTCAGCCTGGAGAAGAGAAGGCTGTGGGGAGACCTTAGAGCAGCCTCCCAGGACTGAAAGGGGCTCCAGGAAAGCTGAGAAGGGGCTTTTTCCGAGGGCCTGGAGTGACAGAACAAGGGGGAAAAGCTTTAAATTGGAAGGGGGAAGATTTAGATTAGACCTTAGGTAGAAATTCGTCATGACGAGGGTGGGGAGACACTGGATGTCCCCTCTCTGGAGATGTTGAAGGCCAGGTTGGATGGGGCTTTGAGCAGTCTGATCCTGATGTAAGGGGGGAGATTTAGAGTAGACCTTAGGAAGAGATTCTTCACAATGGAGGTGAGGAGATACTGACCTGGATTGCCCAGAGCAGTGGTGGCTGCCCCGTCCCTGGAGGTGTTGAAGGCCAAATTGGATGGGGCTTGGAGCCCCCTGATCCAGTGGGAGGTGTCCCTGCCCATGGCAGGGGAGTTGGAACTGGATGGGCTTTAAGGTCCTTTCCCACCCAAACCATTCCATGGTTCTATGATTTAATTTGGCTCCAGTTCAGATTGTGCTGGTGATCCACAGGTAACACCACAAAGAGACAGCGTGGTGTGCACTAAATAAACCTTCTGGGTTAATTTCCTCCCTGACCCAGGAAGTATTAAACCACCCTGTGTTTTACAGCCTCAGTTTCTCTTGTGTTCTGGTTTTCCAAGCAGGCAGAAGACCAAACACCAGCAACTGCTTTGAGCTCCGTGGGGATGTAAGTGATCCCAGCCTGGTGCTCCCATGCCCTGCAGAGCTAACGTGAGAGCCACGCTGCCTTTTTGCCTTCTTCCAGCTGAGCTTTGCTTTCCAGCCCCAATTCAAATGGGCTGTTCTGTAGCGAGAGGCAGTTTATAGCTCCCTGGGCTGTGCTGCGCTGGCCTCGCCCGCGCTGTAAACCGCGATCGACTGCCTTTCCGCTGCGCTAAATTAATTTGAAAGGAAAGTCATTTTCTAGGAACATGGTGGGTGCAGGAGGCATGCAAAAAAGGCTGTTTAATTTTCATACTTTTATGGAAGGATGTCAAGCAGCAATTTTCCTTGCAACTGTTTTGCGAGAGCGGCAGAGCAGAGGCTGTTTGCTTTTGAATCATAGAATCCTTTGGTTGGACAAGACCGTTGAGATCATCGAGTCCAACCGTACCTGTCCAGCATTAAACCAGATCCCTGAGCACCTCATCTGCCAGTCCTTTAAACACCTCCAGGGATGGGGACTCCACCAGATCTCTTGAGAGAGCTCTGTCTGCAGTGCGCAGGAGCTAATGGGCTCTAGACCTCCGTGACTTCACCCGTGTCCTGGGCTGCATCCAAAGCAGTGGGGGCAGCGGGGGATGGCAGGGGGTTCTGCCCCTCTGCTTCGCTCTCTTGAGACCCCACCTGGAGCCCTGTGTCTTCTTCTGGAGTCCTCAGCACAGGAAGGACATGGAGTGAGCCCAGAGGAGGCCCCAAAAATGATCTGAGGGCTGGAGCACCTCCTGTATGAGGACAGGGGCGAGAGTTGGGGTTGTTCAGCCTGGAGAAGAGAAGGTTCTAGGGAGAGACCTTAGAGCAGCCTCCCAGTGCTGAAAGGGGCTCCAGGAAAGCTGGGGAGGGGCTCTGGATTAGCATTGCAGGGACAGGATGAGGGGGAGAGTTTTTTAGCGGCAAGAGGGGAGACTGAGATGAGATCTTAGGGAGAAATTCTTCACCATGAGGGTGGGGAGGCCCTGGCCCAGGTTTCCCAGAGCAGTGGTGGCTGCCCCATCCCTGGAGGTGTTCAAGGCCAGGTTGGATGGGGCTTGGAGCCCCTCAATCCAGTGGGAGGGGTCCCTGCCCAGGGCAGGGGGGTTGGAACTGGATGGGCTTTAAGGTCCCTTCCAACCCAACCCATTCTGTGATTCTGTGACTTCTCACAACCCATCAGTTTGCAAAGCCAAGTACTCCAAAGCTGCAGACTGGCAGATCTGTGGGTGTTCATGACACGTTCATTTGGTCACTGCCTGTCTGGGCCTTGCATTTCATGATCGATTCCTTGCTCTTTTTCCTCTTTCTGCAAGACCTTTTGCTGGTTTTTCTCCAAAGATGGATTGTCTGCTGCTCTGAAAATACCCAATTTAGTGGGAAGAACTTTTGTTCTTTTGATGTAAACAAGATTCACCTTTTCTCTTGGAGCTCTCAGGTGAGATGTAGTTCAACTTGTCTGTTGAGACCACTCAATTCAGGTGTTTCTGTGTGATCTGGATGCCTGACAGCCAGTGGAGATGCAGTCAGTGGAGCCCAGAGGGATCCAGCTCACGGTGAGGCAGGTGCTCGTGTTGGTTTGACGTCGCTGTCTGGGCTCTGTTGACTGAGCACCACTGGCTGCCATGGGAGACGAGAACTCCAGCACAGTTTAGGGTTGGACTTGATGATTTTAGAAGTCTTATCGGACCTTAATGATTCTGTAGTTTCAGCCTAATATGAGCCAGTGGTGGCCCAGCTGGCCAGGAAGGCCACCACCATCCTGGATTGGATCAAAAATGGTGTGGGCAGCAGGACCACAGGGAAGGGATTGTACCCCTATATTTGGCGCTGGTGAGGCCACACCTCAAATCCTGGGTTCAGTTTTGGGTCCCTCGCTTCAAGAAAGACCTTGAGGGGCTGGAGCACATGCAGAGGGAGCCAGTGAGGCTGGGGAAGGGACTGGAGAACAAGTCTCATGCGGAGCAGCTGAGGGAATTGGGAAATTTTATCCTGGAGGAGACTGAAAGGCGACATCTTTGCAACTTCCACAAAGGAGGTTGAGACCGGGTGGGTGTTGGTCTCTTCACCCAAGGAGCAAGGGATAGGACGAGAGGAAGTGGCCTCAGGTTGTGCCAGAGGAGGTTTGGATTGGATATTAGGAAGTGTTACTTCATGGAAAGAGTCGTCAAGCCCTGGCAGAGGCTGCCCAGGGCAGTGGTGGAGTCCCCATCCCTGGAGGGGTTCAAGAAGCGCATAGATGAAGTTCTTCAGGACATGGTTTAGTGGGCACAGCGGTGTTGGACTGATGGCTGGTCTTGATGATCTTAGAGGTCTTTTCCAACCTTAATGATTCTATTTTATAATTCTGTGTATTAAAATCCAAGTAACTGTTGGCACTGTAGTTGGAGCTACGACGGGTGGCAAACGGAGCTGGAGAAGTGGCACCATCAGTTGCCATCATCTGCTGCATCAAGGCCCTTCCTGAACCTCCGGTTGTGCAAGAACGGAGCAAACAAGCGCCTGTGTAATTTTGTAGCCCTTTTTATGGAAAAGATCATAATGCAGCTTTAGAGGTGAGGGAGTTGCTTTGGCAAGAGAAGATGATCAGCTAAACCGTAGCTTCTCAACAGCAGTTTTGGCTGACGACTGCTTTTTATTAGCTCTGTTTATAATCTTCCTGATACAATTTCCTTCCTCAAAGCAGCAGTTGAGCTCTTTCTCCTTCCTCAGGCTAAAGGAGTGTTGGATTGGGGTGAGTTGAATCCTCTTCAATGCAGAAACGATGGCACAAAGTCTTTACTGGACACTGTCTTTATGCAACAACAGTTTTAGGACATTCCGTTATCGGAACAATATGTGGCACCGCAGCAGCAGAAGTGGTTATTTTCCTCAATAACAACAAGAAAGTGGTTGTTACTAAGACTATGCAACTTTCTCCAGGCCACACTGAGTCAATATCAGCACCAAAATTGGAACTAGATTTTTTTAATACTTATAAGGCTCACCTAGTGCTCTCTTTCTCATCAGCTGTAGCCAGAAAACCTTGAACTTCAATTTAGATTTAATAAAAGAGACTGTCATGTCGATTTTTTCCTCCTAAATCCCTTTTTTAGCTTGTGTCAATAATTATATATTGACTATTCTCCCCCTCTGTTCCACTCTCATGAGACTCTGTTTGGAGTCCTGTGTCCAGTTCTGGAACCCTCAGTATAAGAAGGATATGAAACTGTTGGAACAGGTCCAGAGGAGGCCACGAAGATGATCTGAGGGGTGAAGAACCTCTGCTGTGAGGACAGGCTGAGAGAGTTGGGGTTGTTCAGCCTGGAGAAGAGAAGGCTCCAGGGAGACCTTAGAGCAGCCTCTCAGGACTGAAAGGGGCTCCAGGAGAGCTGAGGAGGGGCTTTTTCCAAGGGCCTGGAGTGACAGGATGAGGGGGAATGGCTTTAAATTGGAAGGGGGGAGATTTAGATTGGACATTAGGTAGAAATTCGTCACAATGAGGGTGGGGAGACACTGGAACAGGTTTCCCAGGGTAGTTGTGGATGTCCCCTCCCTGTAGGTGTTGAAGGCCAGGTTGGATGGGGCTTTGAGCCCCCTGATCCAGTGGGAGGTGTCCCTGCCCATGGCAGGGGTTTGGAGCTGGGTAATCTTTAAGATCCCTTCACACACAAACCATTCTGGTATTTTATTCCATTGTAAACTCTCTATATAATTATGACCCAATCATTGATCTTATTGATTTGGCAACAAGGCATTTAAATTGCTGCTCTGTCAAGCTTCCCTGAACTAAATTGCACAGCAAAGATGTGAGAAATCAAGGACAAATCTTGGGCATCTCCTCATTCAGGGGTTATAATGGTCTTTGTTTTCTTTGTGTAGCAGACTGACGAGCTGCTTGTGCGTTGGTGTCACTGTGGTGCCGTGGTTTGTTGTTCACAGGATGTGTAATTTGCCTCTGCATGCTGGGATGAAAAGAGACAGGGATGAAGAATAAAGCCTGTCCTGTGGGAATAACTGGTGTTGACCTCCTGGGAGAGGTGGAATTTAACTGAAGGTCAAATAGAACTGTACTGGAATCCACGTAAGGGGCAGCTGAAATGGGACTTAGAGCTCCTTTTTTTTTAGGTTCTACATTAATGGGTGAAAAGATGCCAGAAGGACAAAATCAACCACAGTTATTGACCAAAATTGACCAATTATTGACCAGAATTTACCAAATATTAACCAAATGCAGCCTCCATCCTTCTGCTTTTCTCCCCTTCAAATACTGCCTTGGTTACACCACATGATGCTTAAAGCAAAAAGTAGGACTCTATTTAGTGTTTATCCTGGATTACTGGACAGGAATTTCCAAAACATTACTAAGAAACGCACTTGATTCTTCCTAAAACTTCATAGCTTGAAGAGTCTCCAATCTTCTCTCATCCTGCTGAGTGTATTTTTTTCTTCTACATCATAAACTGATAAATGGTTTTGAAAATAAGGCTGTTGGAATTGATAACCCTCACAGAATCCTTGGGTTGGAAAGCCCTTTGAGGTCGTAGAGTCCAACTGTACCTCTCCACTGCTAAACCATGTCTCATACACTGGCTTTTTCCCCCAGTTCAGGAGTGACCTGAGTGGTTTTGGTAGCCTGGAGGGCGTGTGATTACTTGTAAGCTATTCTAATTTCTTAAATCTGAGAGAAACTGCTGTTTGGTGCAGGAGATCTTAACCTCTTGCAGCGAGCCCAGAGCTCCACAGCACCTTCATGCTTCTTTCTGGTCACCTGCATCACTTCTTCCCTTTTGCAGTCTTTCAGGATGACTTTCATGGCCTCTTCAGTTGTCATTTTCAATTGTTGTTAGTGGTAATTAAAGGAGATAAAGAGTCTGCACAAATATTCTGGGAGCAAGGATGGGAGTTTTGGAATGGCTGGGTGGGTGTGTAGGCAACCAACCTGTTGTTTCGTCCACGTGTGGCTCATTGATGCCCTTGTATTGGCTGCTGAAAACCCAAGCTGGAATGATCAGCAAGGTGTGTTGGACTGGCAGCATCTTCTGCATATCATGGAATCATTAAGGTTGGAAAAGGCCTCTAAGATCCTCCAGTCCAACCATCAGCCCAACCCCACTGCAGCGACCAAACCACATCCCAAAGTGCCACAGTCACAAGTTTTCTGAGCTCCTCCGGGGATGGGGACTCCACCAGTGCCCTGGGCAGCCTCTACCAGGGCTTCACCACTCTCAGTGAAGAAATTGTTCCCAATATCCAAACTAAACCTTCTCTGGCACAACTTGAGGCCATTTGCTCTCATCCTATCACTTGTTACTTGGGAGAAGAGCCCAGCACCCACCTCTACTCCAGCCTCCTTTCAGGTAGTTGTAGAGAGCGATGTGGCCTCCCCTCAGCCTCTTGTTTTCCAGACTAAACAATCCAAGGTCCCTCAGCTGCTCCCTGTAAGACTTGTTCTCTAGAACATTATTAGTGGTGTCCCAGAGGGATCTGTGCTGGAATCCATGCTTCACTATTCCAAATGAATGGTGAAAATTGGTGTAGATGTGAAGCACTGTGTGTTAGAACAGATTTTCCTTCTTTTACAGCAGAGCAATGAGCTCCAAGTTGGCTGATGCTGCTCAGAAACAAGATATAAGTTACAGTGGATAACTGTGGGAACCGCGGGGCTGGTGCTCGGCGTCAGTTAAAAGACCTCAGTGTGAGGAATCATAATGAAGGGAATCAGGAGTAATCTGGGAAATATTGTTGTGCTGCCACGTAATTCAGCAGCTCCTTCACAGCTTGAACTGATGTGGAGTTCTGCTTTGTAAAAATGAGGGAGGGGAGGAGGAAAATGCTGCCCCGGAACCATGGAAAAAGTGTTTGAGTGATATAATAAAGGTCTGTGAAGTCCTGAGCAGCACAGGGAAGACAAAAAAAAGGATGCACGTTGATTGTTTCCAACTGCACAAGAACGAGTGGCTGGAGTGGGAATGAAACACTTCTTTGTCAGGCTGAGGGGTGGCCAAACACTTTGTTAGGGACTACACCCATGAGAGCTTTGAAGTCCTGTAGACACCTACTACTGCTAAACGTGTCACCCCTGGCTTGGGGAGTCCCTGAAGAGGAAGTAATTGGCAACCATGAGAGTTTTCAAGGAAAATAGCACTGCAGCTTGGCCTCCTCCTAGTGCTGTCACCTAAACATCTGCAGCAGCCATGGGTGGGTGGGATACAGAGCTCAACAGACCTTTGGGCTTGGCCAAGGCACTGCTCGTGTGTTTCTGGAGCGTGCAGGTCCCTTGTTCCATTTCCAGACCAGGTGTATTTGTTAATGGAACTCCTGTTGCCTTCGCACTTCCAAGACTGAAGAGAAGAACTTGAATGTTTTGGTGGAGGAGAAGCTCGAGAGAAGCTGCAATGGGCGCTCCCAGCCAGAAAGCCAGTGGTGTCCTGGGCTGCATCCAAAGTGGGACCAGAAGGGTGAGGGAGCAGATTCTGCCTCTTCGCTCCGCTCTGGTGAGATCTCACCAAGAGTCCTGTGGCCAGGTCTGGAGTCCTCAGTACATGGATCTGTTGGAGTGAGTCCAGAGGAGGGCGCAGAGATGATCCAAGGGCTGGAGCACCTCCCGTGTCATGACAGGGTGGGAGAGTTGGGGTTGTTCATCCTGGAGAAGAGAAGGCTGTGGGGAGAGCTTAGAGCAGCCTCCCAGGACTGAAAGGGGCTCCAGGAAAGCTGGGGAGGGGCTCTTGATCAGGGAGTGCAGGGACAGGATGAGGGGGAAGAGTTTGAAGCTGAAAGAGGGGAGATGAGATGAGATGTTAGGGAGAAATGTACTCCTGTGAAGGTTGGGAAGGGACTGGCCCAGGTTGCCCAGAGCAGTGGTGGCTGCCCCATCCCTGGAGGTGTTCAAGACCAGACTGGATGGGGTTTTGGGCACCCTGATCCAGTGTCCCTGCCCATGACAGGGGGGTTGGAACTGGCTGGGCTTTAAGGTCTGTTCCAATCCAAACCATTCTATGACTTGGGTCTCCCTAAGCCCCCCAAACCTGGTTACTTATGTTGCTGCTTCTGTTGTGAGGGAAACATGAAAGTTATGATCTCTGAGAGTGATTTGTCTGTGCTCACTGGGATGGGTTCAAGAAATGCAGAGGGCAAACGTAAGGGAGGGGGAGATCAGTGCTCTCCTGCCTGTTTTGGCCTTTTCCAGCTTTTTTCCCCCTCAAACCTTCAGATTTCCTAAAGGTAGGTTAAAAAAAGGTGTCACTTTGCTCACATTGGAGCCACCCTTCTGCGTTTGCCTTGTTTGAAACCTTTCACTCTCCCGTGTGCTTATTCATCCTGGCGTTTGCAGTCACGGCTGGATAATAATTTGTTGCTGAAAACCCCATTATCTGGATTGCTCTTGACTTGAAAGTGATGGATGGGAGCGTAGGAGATCAGCCTGTGGTGTCAGAAGGTCCTGTCGGGGTTCTCTATTCTGTGTCCTTTCGCCTCCTGAGCGAAGACAAACCTTTCGGAGCTCGCTCCGATGGCCTCGGAGAACAGGCAGTGATTATGGCTTTGAAATAATTGTGCATTTATTAGCCCAGCGTGGTGAGAACGGGGCAGCAGCGAGGCCCCTCCAGCAAAGCCACAGCCTCCTTGCCCAGAGGTCCTCACCATCACTCAATGAAAGCTGTGGATGATGTAAAAATAAACCCAACAACCCGCTCCCCCCCCCCTTCCATCTCATCATTACCTCCTTGTCGTTACAGCCAGGCGTTTAATTAGCCCATGCAAATAGCCTGACTTTGATGAGGCCTGAAGTGTGATATCATAACTGTGGCACTTTTGCTCGTGCTGGGCTTTTGCTTCAGAGGGGTTTCTAATGTCAGGTCCGTTCAGTGCGGTTTTGACTTGGTAAGCAAATTAGAAGAGAGAGGAAACAGGTAAGTTCTTGGGTTTTTATTCTTCAGAATGGGTTCAGTTTGGAACACGGATCCCATCCTGCAGTTCTGACACAGCAGGAGGGAAGATAATGAACAATATAAGTGACATTTCATTACAGAAGTGATTTGTACCGTGTGCTGGGCTGCATCCAAAGCAGCGTGGCCAGCAGGGTGAGGGAGGGGATTCTGCCCCTTTGCTGCGCTCTGGGGAGACCCCACCTGGAGCCCTGGGTCCAGCTCTGGAGTCCTGAGCACAGGAAGGACCTGGAGCTGTTGGAGAAGGTCCAGAGGAGGCCACGGAGATGATCCGAAGGCTGGAGAACCTCTGGTGTGAGGACAGGGTGGGAGAGTTGGGGTTGTTCATCGTGGAGAAGAGAAGGCTGTGGGGAGAGCTTAGAGCAGCCTCCCAGGACTGAAAGGGGCTCCAGGAGAGCTGGGGAGGGGCTTTTTCCAAGGGTCTGGAGTGACAGAACAAGGGGGAACGGCTTTAAATTGGAAGGGGGAAGATTTAGATTAGACATCAGGAAGAAATTCTTCTTGATGAGGGTGGGGAGGCCCTGGCCGAGGTTTCCCAGAGCAGTGGTGGCTGCCCCATCCCTGGAGGTGTTGAAGGCCAGGTTGGATGGGGCTTGGAGCCCCCTGATCCAGTGGGAGGTGTCCCTGCCCGTGGCAGGGTGGAGGAACTGGATGGGCTTTGAGGTCCCCTCCAACTCTAATCATTCCTTGATTCTATGATTCTCTTGGATACCCCATTTCTTGTTTTAAATCTTCTTCAAGATCCCTTCCGACCTGAACCATTCTATGATCTTTTAGCAGGTACAAATACTTATTCAAAACTAGAAAATCCTATTTTAACCAATAAATGGCTGTATTTTAAGTAACTTTAACTTCTTCAGTATTGAAAACTGAACCTCGAGAAACTGCTGCTGCTCAGAGACCAGCACAGGCTGTCCTGCTGGTGGTGGTGATGAAGAAGATGCTGAAATGTGGTGAAAAGGAGCACGATAAAGGCAAATAACTGGTGGGTGAGCGTTCAGAAATACCTGCTCTGGGCAATCGTCAAACACGGCAAGTTGAAAAGGTGTCACATGAGTAACGTGCCACCTCTTTTGTTTACCAGCAGGAAACTGTAGATATTAAATTAATTATTGCTGGCATTTCAGAGATTGGCACTGTGATAAATTAGAGCTGTTAGAGATCAAGGAGGAAGAGGTCATTTAAGTAGTAGATGAGGACACGGTACGTAAGACACTTGTGTATTATCAAGGATCAGAGATCATGGAATGGTTTGGATTGGAAGGGACCTTAAAGCCATCCAGTTCCAACCCCCCTGCCATGGGCAGGGACACCTCCCACTGGATCAGGGGGCTCAAAGCCCCATCCAACCTGGCCTTGAACACCTCCAGGGATGGGGCAGCCACCACTGCTCTGGGCAACCTGGGCCAGGGCCTCCCCACTCTCATTGTGAAGAATTTCTTTCTAAGATCTCATCTCAACCTCCTCCCTTTCAGCTTCAAACCATTCCCCCTTGTCCTGTCCCTGCCCTCCCTGATCCAGAGCCCCTCCCAAGCTTTCCTGGAGCCCCTTTCAGTGCTGGAAGACAGCTCCAGGGTCTCTCCGGAGCCTTCAGTTCTCCAGGCTGAACAACTCCAACAATTTTCTCTTCAGAAACCACCAGCATCAGTTTTTTGTCTGAATTCCACAAGCATAGACAGCTCTGTCTGTCTTGAACACCCATTGTGTTACTAGTAGGAGCATTCTCTTTGCAGTCAAGGGCATGTGAAGGTTTATTTGGAGGTGGTAGATCTGTTTGAGATGCTGGGTACTGACAGCCATTGTTCTACACACAATCAAGGCCAGGAACTTTCTGCTGACAACTCTTTGTTGCTGATGAAAATACTTCATTTTCCCACTCAGAACCTCTTTCCCCAAGGTTCTAAGCACCTCTTCTAAGGCAGGTTGTCAGCTGTGGTTCTTTGGGGATAGACTAAGTGTAGAGGAGCAGCAGTGCCTTCCCCTTCCCAGCAAAGCTGTGTCCAATCATGTGTACGAGTATGGGCACCCCATTTTTTTGGGAATTGTGGATAATCTATTGGCAGCAGTGGTGAGCAAGCAATATGAGCATCTTAATAATTTATTCTATCTTCTTCTTCAAGAAGGTTTTCTTTGGCTTTTGGAGTAGTGCTGGGATGTCCCACAGAGAAGTTTTTAGGGGCTGTTGGATTGCTTGAGTTGTTCTAGACCCTTCCCTTCTTCCCATAGAGATGATTGCACCTCAACACTTACTGCTCTTGGTGATGGATTCTCTTCAGTGCTGCCTTTGAGCTGTTTCTGCTGCTCCTCGTGCCTTTTTCTGCTCTCTCACCCCTCCCTTTTCCCTCCTCTTTATGTCATCTCCTACTCTGAAGGGTCTAAACCAGATAAATGCTTTAAGGGTGTGTGATTAATGTGCTGAATATGCACTGTTGGGAGTGTCCTATGTAGGGATAGGACTTGGATTCCATGATCCTTTTAGGTCCCTTCCAGCTTGGGTGATTCTATGATTCTGTCTTAACCCACCTGCTTTATTCTTACACTTTATCTTTCCTGAGCTTGTTGGGAGCTGCAAGGCTTCCAAGTCTTCCTGCATCGTCTCCATCCTGCCACTCTGATCCCAACCAGGGAGTCTGGAAGATAATCAAGTCTCCTATGTTCAGGTCTCGTAGCTGATGAGACTTCTGTCTGCAGACCAAAGTTTAATTGAGAGGGGGTGGTTCCATGCCAGGACTGCCTGGTTTTTCTCTAAGTGACAAAGTGTCTGAGACCCTGCCTGAAGCTGCTGTGTTGGGTGGAGAAGGAGGTGCCTTTTTATCCGAAAAAGACGAGCTTATTTTAGAGGCAGATCCTGATTAAGCAGCTCTTCAAATGTAGCAGCTTTCTCTGAAAACTCAGTCAAATATTCTCTGATCATTAAAATTAATAATCTCCTTTGCTTCTTCATCTTTCAGACTGTTCTGTGATAGTGCTGAGAAGAACTGGCTTTACAATAGCTGTGTCTGTGCACATTTTAAGGTTCCTCTTATCTCATTTCCTTCATTTGTGTGGCTGAGCTTCTGTTTTCTTTGCCTAATTCGCTGCTGTGGTCAGGCCATTCTTGAAATTGCTCCACTGTCATCTTCTCGTGATTTCTGATTGTTCCTTTGATGATGTGAGGTTGTTATTACAAATTACCTGTATTACAGATAACAAATAAGATTGTTTCAGGCAAGGAGGAGAGATTCTGTGAGGTGTTTGGTGCTGCTGGAGAAGAGAGCGGCTGAGGGAACTGGGATTGTTTAGCCTGGAGGAAAGGAGGCTGAGAGGAGACCTCGTTGCTCTCTGCAACTCCTGGAAAGGGGATTGGAACCAGGTGGGAATTGATTTCTTCTCCTAAGTAACAAGGGATGGGATGAGAGGAGATGGCCTCAAGTTGCACCAGGGGAGGTTTAGATTGGATATTGGGAAAAATGTCTTTGCTGAAAGAGTGATGAAACTCCGACAGAGGCTGCCCAGGGCAGTGGGGGAGTCCCCATCCCTGGAGGGGTTCAGAAACTGTGGCACTCTGGAACGTGGTTTGTGCTGATGGTTGGACTGGATGAGCTTAGAGGGCTTTTCCAACCTCGATGTTTCTATGATTCTGTGGTAAAATCCATCTCCACTCCCAGGTTCCAGAAGAAATGCACATTGTAAATACTAACAGCAGAAGAAACCTTTAAGTCAGGTGAGCTGTCAGGGAGTGCAGGGATAGGACAAGGGGTAAGAGTGTTAATCTGAAAAAGAGGAGATTTAGGTAAGATCTTAGGAAAAAATGTTTTCCTGTGAGGGTGGGGAGACTCTGGCTCAGGTTGCCCAGAGAAGTGGTAGCAGCTCCATTCCTGGAGGTGTTCAAGGCCAGGTTGGATGGGGCTTTGAGGAACTTGGTCCAGTGGAAGGTGTCCTTGCCCATGGCAGGGGGGTTGGCTTCGTACAGTGAATATTTTGCCATTTAAGGAGACTGGAACAACATCTCACCCATTCCATTTGTTTTTAGAGCAAGCTTAGCAGAGAATGATCCTCATTGACCTGCGTGGTTTCTAATAGGATTCAGTTGGTTTTGCCTCCGGGCCTTGTGTTTAATATTTCTGTTCAAACAGTAATTTCCAAGAGCTGACAGGAGCCATCGATATTGGAGATGGGCAAAGAAAGGGTAAATCTGTATCCTGTAGCAGGCTATGTGCAACCAAGCTGTTTACTTCATTATGGGAAAATGCAAAGCTGTTTTTCTAGGAATGGTGCAGGATTCTATTCCGAGCAGCAACGAAATATCTAGAAAATATTGAGGAGTTAAGTTGTGTTATCACGAGCTTTCCGTATGATTCAGCAGCCAAATTACCCTTGACTGTATAAATAGTGGAAAATTGGATGGGAATAGGCAAATCATGTTCCATCTGGATATAGCTCTGGTGCGTCTGCAAAGTTCTGTGACTGTTTTTGGTATCAAAGGCAACAAGAAGAATGCTTAAAAAGTGGAGATAGAGCTAAAAAAAGGTATGGAAATGGTGTAAGCATTGGGATAAAGCGCTTGATGAATGAGATACAAAACTCCTTGATGCCCTGGTGGCTGTTGGAATGGTGGAACACAACTAATTTTGGAGGGTTTTGGTGGCCATTTTGGTGCTATTTTGGAATGGTTGGCTCTTCCAACCAACTTCACAAGGTTCAACAAGTGCAAGGTCCTACATCTGGGTCAGAGCACTTCTCAGTTTCATTACAGGATGGGGATGATATGATTGAGAACAGCCCTGAGGAGAAGGACCTGGGGGTGCTGATGGAGGCAAAGCTGAACGTGAGCCAACCATGGACACAACAATGTGTGGAAAACATTTCTTCCCAAGATCTTGTCTAAGTTTCCCTTCTTTCAGTTTAAAACTGTACCTCTCATCCTGTCCCTTCACTCCCTGTTGAAGAATCATAGAATCTTCCGGTTGGAAAAGACCTTTGAGATCCTCGAGTCCAACCGCACCCATCATCCGCTAAACCCTGTCCCTTAAGAACTCATCTCCCCGTTTTTTAAACCCCTCGAGGGATGGTGACTCCACCCCCTCCCTGGGCAGCCTCTGCCAGGGCCTGAGAACCCTTTCAGTAAAGAAATTCTTCCCAATATCCAGTCTGACCCTCTCCTGGCACAACTCATGGCCATTTCCCCTTGTCCCATCTCCTGTCACTTGAGAGAAGAGATCAACGCTCGCTCTCCCACAGCCTCCTTTCAGGCAGTTGTGGACAGGGATGAGGTCTCCCCTCAGCCTCCTCTTCTCCAAACTAAACAACCCCAGGTCCCTCAGCCACTCCTTGTAGGACTTGTTCTCCAGCCCCTTCCCCAGCCTCGTCGCCCTTCTCTGGACGCTCTCCAACCCCTCAGTGTCCTTCTTGTCCTGAGGGGCCCAGAACTGCCCCCAGTACTCGAGGTGTGGCCTCCCCAGTGCTGAGTGCAGGGGCACAATCCCTGCCCTGCTCCTGCTGTCCACGCTGTGTCTGATCCAGGCCAAGATGCCATTGGCCCTCTTGCCCACCTGGGCCACTGCTGGCTCATGTTCAGCCGGTTGTTGACCAGCACCCCCAGGTCCCTCTCCTCCAGGCAGCTCTCCAGCCTCTCTTCCCCAAGCCTGGAACGCTGCAGGGAGTCATTGTGCCCCAAGTGCAGGACTCAGCTTTCCTGGAGCCCCTTTCAATATTGGAAGCTGCTCTGAGGTGTCCCTGGAGCCTTCTCTTCTCCAGAATGAACAACCCAAACTCTCTCAGCCTCAGTCGAGTATTTAGCAGATGACCCTTTACGTAGTGTCACCTGTCCTTGTCAGGGCTCTCTTCTAGCTCGGTGTTGACTCAGCCAGTGAAGGAAGTGCTGGTTTTACACAGGGAAACGATGAAACTGGATGTTAAACACTGACAGATTTATTGCAAACTAATGAAACAACTAATGCAGTTTCACTTCGCTTTGCACTGCAGAATGATGACTGGTACAACTTTTATGGGTACTGCTCGACAACTCCTTCCAGAAAAATGACAGGATATGTAAATCTAGTAAAGCTTTTAACTCCAATCCACTTCTGCTACTCCATGTTTGGCTTCTTAACTCGTAATCCTACCATTTGTGCCTGTCCTTAGTTTTAATCTCAGGCTTCAAATGAAATAATTTAGATTGAGATGAGATCTTGGGGAGAAATGTTTTGCTGTGAGGGTGGGGAGGCCCTGGCCCAGGTTTCCCAGAGCAGTGGTGGCTGCCCCATCCCTGGAGGTGTTCAAGGCCAGGTTGGATGGACCTTTGAGCCCCCTGATCCAGGGGGGTTGGAATTGGATGGGCTTTGAGGTCCCTTCCAACTCAAATCATTCCGTGGTTCTATGATTCTCTTGGAAATGCCATCTCTTATTTTATCTTCTTCAAGTTTGTCTTTCTTTTCCTTGTCTGGTTATCGACTCGTGTTTCTCTTTCCACCATGGAGTTGGATAAGACACTTTTACCACCCATCACACTATAATCAAATCCCATTGGTGCCCTCATAGATTTTAGAGTTGAGGATCTGTTGATGTTTGTCACATTCAGCTTTTTAAATCTTGCCCATAAATTTGCTTGGGAGGCGGCTGTGATTATTTTGTTTCCCCTCAGTATTTCTGACCTTAATTGTGAGCACGAACCCTCTGCTGTGATGGGAGAGTTCTCTGGTGGCTTTTCCCCCCCTCCTGCCTCCTTAGCTAAAATTTATTTCTTTAATTCTTGCAAACCGCGTCTTTTAAAGTGAACTTTTTTCAGGCTGGTGTTGATGAATCACATGTTGGCAATGTTTTCCCTGACGCAATAAACAATTGTTCGGTTACGCTGTCAGATTAGTGAGAGACAAACCCTGAAATGTTTTGTGTGGTTTTGTGTTGTTTTTTTTTAAGATGCTCATTTTAAAAGCCGTTCCGTTCCATCCCACAAATATCTTGGTCCTTATGGATATCATAGAATCATAAAGTGGTTGGGTTGGAAGGGGCCTTAAAGCCCATCCAGTTCCAACACCTCTGCCATGGGCAGGGACACCTCCCACTGGATCAGGGGGCTCCAAGCTTCATGGAAAGAAGCGTGATGAGCAGGATGAGGGATTCTGCCTCTCTGCTCTGCTCTTGTGAGACTCCACCTGGAGTCCTGTGTCCAACTTTGGAATCTCCAACATAAGGATACGAGCTGTTGGAGCGGGTCCAGAGGAGGCCACGGAGATGATCCGAGGGCTGGAGCCCCTCTGCTCTGAGGACAGGCTGAGAGAGTTGGGGTTGTTCAGCCTGGAGAAGAGAAGGCTGTGGGGAGACCTTAGAGCAGCCTCCCAGAACTGAATGGGGCTCCAGAAAAGCTGGGAAGGGACTTTTTCCAAGGGCCTGGAGTGACAGCACGAGGCAGAATGGCTTTAATTTGAAAGGGAGGAGATTTAAATTGGACATTGGGAAGAAATTCTTCACAATGAAGGTAGAGAGGCCCTGGCCCAGGTTACCCAGAGCAGTGGTGGCTGCCCCATCCCTGGAGGTGTTCGAGGCCAGGTTGGATGGTGCTTGGAGCCCCCTGATCCAGTGGGAGGTGTCCCTGCCCATGGCAGGAGGGTTGGAACTGGATGGGCTTTGAGGTCCCTTCCAACCCAAACCGTTCCATGATTCTATGATTCTCTGGGCAATCTGGGCCAGGACCTCCCCACCCTCACAGGAAAATGTTTCTCTCTAAGATCTCATCTCAATCTCCCCTCTTTCAGCTTCAAACCCTTCTCCTCATCCTGTACCTGGACTCCCTGATCAAGTGACCCTCCCCAGCTTTCCTGGAGCCCCTTTCAGTCCTGGAGGCTGCTCTAAGGTTTCCCTGGAGCCTTCTAAACAAGGCTGTACAAGCCCAACTCTCTCAGCCTGTCCTTGGATGGGAGATGCATGAGCCCTAGCGTCATCTTCAAGGCCCTGTCCATCCTAGGCTTTAACAAGTTGACAGGAGTTAACATTTTTGCTTGTGATTCCAAGCCAGCTTGGGTTTTTTACTGTTTTTTGTGGTGATTAAGGATGGATTCTTGTTGTTCTTGGTTGGTTGAGTTGGTTTTTTTTGGTCAAATTGGACCTTCATTAAGCTCTAAACTACGCTCTAGAGGGTTTTTTTGAGTCAGAAGCTTCCAGCTCTCCAGAGCTGAAAATTGGATGATAAATCTTTATAGATCAGCTAATAAAGAGCTGAAGTTAGTCATCCTGGGATTCTGATGTGCAGTATTCTTTCAGGTATCAGCACAACGTCTTCCTCTTACTCAAGGTGTCCTCTTTTCACCAACATTTAGTGTGAATATTCAAGTCTTCAGTGTTTGGGACCATTAAAGAGACCGATATTCCTTTGAAACAGTGGCTGTTAATCCTGCTTTGGGAATTATCCAGAGTCTCTGCAGTTTGAAATGCTTCCTAAAGACGACGTTTCCCTCTTCCTGATGTAAATCTTCCCCCCTGTCCTGCAGTCCTCTTACACAACCACCATCCTCTGCAGGAGAGATGGTCCAGTGAAATGAAGGGAATGTTATCCTTGCTGGTGGTGCTGGAGATTTTGTTAATGGATGGTTTGCATTTGTGAGCTTTCACTCAACACTGCTTAAGGTTTCTTTTTTCTCTTGCTCTACTCTCTTATGGGTCAGTAACTTCACAGAACCATAGAATGACCCGAGTTGGAAGGGACCCAAAAGGATCATCAAGCCCAACTCCTGTCCCTACACAACACACTCCCAACACCATGTGACTGACGGCATTGTCCAAATCCTTCTTGGGTGCTGGCAGACTTGGTGCCCTGACTGCTTCCCTGGGGAGCTGTTCTGGTGCTCCAGCACCTGCTGGGTGAAGAACCTCTTCCTAATATCCAATCTAACCCTCCCCTGGTGCATCTCCCTGCCAGGATCTATCACCTCTTTCACCTCCTTCCCTTGTGAGAAGGCAGTAAAGAGCTCTGAGATCCCCTCTGAGTCCCCTCTTCTCCCCGAACAGACCAAGTGCCTTCAGCCTCTCCTCGTACACCTTCCCCTCCAGACCCTTCCCCAGCTTTGTGGCCTCCTCTGGACACTCTTCAGGAGTTTGCTGCCCTTTTTCTGCTGTGGCCCCCAAAAGTGCCCCCAGTGCTGGAGGTGGGGCCGCCCCAGAGCAGATGAGAGCAGGACAATGCCCTCCGTCGCCCGGCTGGCGATGCTGTGCTTGATGCCCGCAGGAGCGTGCTGTGGGGCTGCAGTGGGCTGTGTGGGGTGACGGTGGGCGGGTGGGGAGCATCCAGAGGGTGCTGCTGAAGGCTGAGGGTGGGAGGCTGGTGGCCAGGGTGGCAGGGTGAGCGGTGCTTTGGGCGTTGGGCCGTGTGCGTGAGTCCTGCAGGGCCCCGTCTGTCCTGGCTCGCGTGCCAAAGGGCTGCTTGCCCTGGGGCAGGGGCCAGGGAGTGCCCCCACCCCCCCGGGATTGGGAGCAGGGCTGTGGGGCTGGGGCTGAGCCCTGGGGGTGGCTCCGAGCCCTTTGGGGCTTGGTAGATGGGATCTGGGGCTGGGCGATGCCTTTGCCCCTCTGGCTGTGTGTGGTGCCCCTGCACTCCCTGCCCATCCCATGCAGGCACTGAAAGGCTTTGGAGAAACACTTTTAATGGAAAAACTACCAACAAGAACATCACTAAAAACATTCCCTCGTCAACACCCACCCCCCAACCCCCCCGTACAGACACCGAACCCCAAACCCACCTGCCAACCCCCATGCCCACCCCCACCCTCCATGAACAGCCCTCCCCAACTCCCCCCCCCCAGCTGTTGAGGTCCCTCAGCAGCCCTAGTGCCCCCCTCCGGCTGCAGCCCCCCCTGGCAGAGCCCTGCGCTTGCCCCCGTGCTCTGGCAGGGACCGCAGGCGCTGCTCCTGCCCCCTCTTCCCCAGCAAGGTGTTCCGCTGGGGAGCGCCAGCGTTCGCCCCGACGGCCTTGGGGTGCTTCTGGGTGGTGGTGGCTGCGGAGGTGCTGGGGACAGCAGAGAAGGCAGCGGACAGCACTCGAGGGAGGTTCTTTGCCCTCTTGTCGGTGCTGACCGCGATGTCCCTGATCGGCTCCATGGGGACATCGGTGGGCACGGAGATGTCCAGGACGTACGGGGGGTCCACGTCCATGGGCTCAGCAGTGTCCCAGAGGCCAGCACGTGGTGGAGCAAAGAGGTGGCCCGTGGTGAAGGTGGCCATCGTGGACTGGCCCTGGAGCAGCTGGAGGGGTTGAAGTCGCCGTTGGTGGAAGTTGCCGGCTCTGAGCCGTGGCCGAGGGCGAGGGAGCTGTGCTGGGCTGGGGGCTGCGGGGGGTCTCGTGGGGCAGCTGCCGAGCTGCGCCCCAGCCCGGCCGTGCCCCTGCCGTGCTGTGGGGCCGTGGGGAGCCTGTGGCACGGAGCATCCCTGCGGGGTGACGGCTGTGCCCGGGTGCTGGGGCTGCCAGCGGGGAGGGCGAGCGGGAGAGCTGGCCCCGAGTTCCTGGGCAGCGCCGGGTGCGTTCTCTGTGCCGGGCAGGCCTGGCCCAGGCTCTGGCAGGGCTGCTGGGTGCCCTCGCTGAGCCCCTGGGCCCGAGCGCTGAGGGCACAGGGCTGCTGGGGTGCGGGGGCAGAGGGGACGGGAGGGCTGGGAGTGCCGAGGGGCCGGGGCAGCCGGGGGTGCCGTACCTACTGGCGGTGCCCAGGAACCTGTTGTGCCCTCTCTGCCGGGGGTGCTCAGGGTGCTGGGAACGCTGTTTCTTCCAGCCAGGGAAGCACAGAGTTTGGCTGATCCTGAAAGAAAGCCATGAGCGAGTTCTGGCGCTGCCACCCCAGGCTGGGGCAGGAGGGGACTGAGGAGGGGGAGGAGGGAGACGGGCAATGGAGGAAGGGCTGGGCATTTCCCCCAGCCGGTCCCTGGGTCTTGGGTCGGGGTCAGTCCTTGCCTTTAATGGAGAAGGATCTTGCGCCGTAGAATGTGTGTAGGAGGTGTTTTGGAGCCCAGGGGCCACAGTGTGGGTGCCCCAGGGCTGGCAGTGAGGGTCTGAGCTGTGCACAGGTCTGTGTCCAGGCTCAGACTGGTGCCCGGGCGCTGCTCTGGCTGCTTTTGCTCAAGCGTTGCCGGGCGCAGGATGTTGGGGCTGCTGGTGCCCAGCGCCCGGCGACAACTGCCTGGGGAGAGCAACGGTTCGCCCTCATTGGTAACCAGTACTGAGTGGTGTCTCTGAGGGCTCCATACTGGGACCAGTGTGGTTTAATCTCTTCACCAGTGGCAGTGGGATCATAGAATCCTCTGGTGGGAAGTGACAGACCTCCGAGAGCATCGAGTCCAACCGTACCTGTGCACTTCCTAAACCACGTCCCTCAGAAACTCGTCTGCCTGTCTTTGAAGCACCTCCAGGGACGGCGACTCAAGCACCTCCCCTAAGTGCCCCCTCAGCCAGTTTGTGGTGCCCCCAAGCTGGGTGCTGTGGTCGATCCGCCTGAGGGGCAGGATGGCTGGCAGAGGGAGCTGGAGAAGGTTGAGGAGTGGGCCCAGGTGGAGCTCGTGAAGCTCCCCAAGGGCAAGGGCAAGGCCCTGCGGATGGGTCGGGGCAATCCCCAGTGCCAGCGCAGGCCGGGGGCTGAAGGGCTGGAGAGCAGCCGTGCCGAGAAGGCCCTGGGGGTGCTGGGTGCTGAGAAGCTGGCCATGAGCTGGCGCTGTGCGCTGGCAGCCCAGCAAGCCAAGCGTCTCCTGGGCTGCGTCCCCAGCAGCGTGGCCAGCAGGGCGAGGGAGAGGATTGTGTCCCTCTGCTGGGCTCTGGGCCGAGCCCCCCTGCAGCCCTGCGTCCAGCTCTGGAGGCCTCAGCTCAGGGCAGGCGTGGAATGAGAGAAGGCTTTGGTTGGAAAACACCTTTGAGGCCAGGGAGTCCAACCATACCTAAAGCTGCCCTGGCGCAGCTTGAGGCCGTTTCCTCTTGTCCTTTCACTTGTTTCTTTGGGGAGGAGCCCAACAGCCACCTTAGCACAGTGTCCTTTCAGGCAGTTGTAGGCAGTGAGGAGGTCTCCCCTCAGCCTCCTTTTCTCTGGGCTGGAGAAGCGCAGGTCCCTCAGCTGCTCCTCACAGGACTTGCTCTCCAGCCCCTTCCCCAGCTCCATTGCCCTGCATGGCCAAGTGGGCAGAGCAGCTGGCTGGCAGTGTGCTCCACTCCCTGGGCTGTGGTTTGCTGTTAATTATTGGTAACCTGCTCTGCACTTTTCCTGGAAACAGAATCCCAAGTTGTTGTCTTCTTCCAGACCTGTCCTCCATTCGTTTCTCTGTGGCCCCAGGAATCTTAAACTCCTGGTTGTTTCTGCGATGCTGAGGGCAAAGTATTACGCAGTTGGGTCCCTGGAGGTGTTGATGGCCAGATTGGATGAGGCTTTGAGCAACCTGATCCAGTGGGAGGTGTCCCTGCCCATGACAGGAGGGCTGGAATTGGCAAATCTTGAAGGTCCCTTCCAACGCAAAGCATTCAATGAGTCTCTGGTTTTCCGCCGAAGAGGCTTTCGGTGCCCATAATGAAGCAATGGCTGCAGGGAATGGGGAGCTGTGAATTCAGACTGTAAGGCTTAGGAAGGAAACCCACATTTTTCAGGGTCTGGCCCAATTCTTTAAGCAGCCCTCATGAGATGAAAGGTCTTTGTCCGGCCCCTTCAAAGGGAGGAATGAACCATTCCTCTGACCAGGAAGAAAATAGTTGATCCTGAGCGAATGAATTCTAGAATCAGAGAATAGTTTGGGTTGGAAGGGACCTTAAAGCCCATCCAGTTCCAAGCTCCCTGCCCTGGGCCGGAACACCTTCCACTGGATCAGGTTGCTGAAAGCTCCATCCAACCTGGGTTTGAACACCTCCAGGGATGGGGCAGCCACCACTGCTCTGGGCAACCTGGGCCAGGGCCTCCTCACCCTCACAGCAAAACATTTCTCCCTAAGATCTCACCTCAGTCTCTCCTCTTTCAGCTTCAAACCATTCCCCCTCATCCTGTCCCTGCACTCCCTCCCTGATCAAGAGCCCCTCCCCAGCTTTCCTGGAGCCCCTCTCAGTCCTGGGAGACTGCTCTAAGGGCTCCCCAGAGATTGCCTCTGCTTCTGTCAGAGGTCTTCCCTTTCTTTTAAAGGGACTGCTTTTTCCAAATGGGACCCACAAGGAGGATTGTTGGGAAGGTTCTCAAAAGACATTCGAAGTCTGTCTCAGGGAACAGCTACATAGGACACACCCAACAGTCACACCCTGTGACTGAGGGCCTTGTCCTGAAAGCTTCGTGGCTGATGGCAGACTTGGTGCCCTGACTGCTTCCCTGGGGAGCTGTTCAGAATCTCCCCTGGCACATCTTCCTGCCATTCCCTCTGGATCTATCACCTCTTTCACCTCCTTCCCTTGTGAGAAGGCAGTAAAGAGCTCTGAGATCCCCTCTGAGTCCCCTCATCTCCAGGCTGAACAGACCAAGTGCCTTCAGCCTCTCCTCGTACACCTTCCCCTCCAGACCCTTCCCCACCTTTGTGGCCTCCTCTGGACACTCTCCAGGAGTTTGCTGCCCTTTTTCTGCTGTGACCCCCAAAAGTGCCCCCAGTGCTGGAGGTGGGGCCGCCCCAGAGCAGATGAGAGCAGGACAATGCCCTCCGTCGCCCGGCTGGCGATGTTTTTACCAACATTTGTCATCAGTAGAGGAGTTTCCACGAGCTGGATTAATTAGTCTGTGTTATATATGCAGTGATAAACGGGAGTGGAAAGTAGAAAAGGTTAAGAGTGAGTTTTGTTTCATGATATGAATTCAATGAATTTGAGACTGTGTCTCTTGCTCGCAAAGGGAGTTGATTTGTGAATTTTTCATTGAGTCTTGTACATTTTCTTGTGAGAACGCAGCTGGATCTTGTCCCAGTCCTTGTAATTTATCTCCACACCATAAGAATTGAAAGAAAATGTCCTGTGTGTACCAAACTTTCCCTAACATGAGGTCATCGAATCATAGAATATTTTGTGTTGGAAGGGACCATGAGACCATCCAATCCAGCTCCCTTGCAGTGAGTAAGGACACCTCTCACGGGAGTGGGTTGCTCAAGGCCACATCCAACCTGGTCTTCACCACCTCCAGGGATGGGGCAGCCACCACTTCCCTTGGGCAACCTGGGCCAGGGCCTCAGCACTCTCAGCATAAAGAATTCCTTCCTAATAACCAATCTAAACTTCTTATTTAGTTTAAAACCATTCCCCGTTGTCCTATCACTACAGGCCCTTGTAAAAAATTTATCCTATCTTTCTTTCCAGCCCTGTCTTAGCGTCTTCTCAAGCTGAATAAATCAACTCTCTCAGCATCTCTTCATACACAGAGGTTTTCCAGGCCTTTAATCCTTTTTGCGACTTCCTTTGAACCAGCTCCAACAGCTCCAGGTCCTTCCTGTGCTCAGGACTCCAGAGCTGGACCCAGGGCTCCAGGTGGGGTCTCCCCAGAGCGCAGCAGAGGGGCAGAATCCCCTCCCTCCCCTCTGCTCCCACTCTTTGGGTGCAGCCCAGGACACCCTTGGTTTCTGGGCTGGGAGCGCCCATTGCCGGCTCCTGGGGAGCTTCTCCTCCCCCAGCACCCCAAGGCCTTCTCCTCAAGGCTGCTCCAACCCATTCTTTGCCCAGCCTATGTTTGTCTGTGGGATTGTGTAGGATTGCCCTGCCCCAGGCTCAAGACCTTGCCCTTGGCCTTGTTGAACCTTGTGATATTTTCACCTCTGTTACCATCTCTTTGTGAATGGCGTCAGGGGTGCAGCCTGGCTTTGGTTTGTCCCCAAAACCAGAAGTTGTTCTCATTGCCTCCTGACTTCCCTTTTGCCCAGGCTGAGCTTTCAGACAACGAGTACCAAAGGTTCTGTCTGTCCTGGGAGCCTCTTCCTAAAAAGGATCCTTTAAAGAGCCCCTGCAAGTCTTCCATGGTCCAGTTCTCTTCTGTGCAAAGCAAACCCCAGACTTGAAATCGTGTGCATATTTGTGTGTCGTTCCATCCATGCCTTGCAGTAAGGTTGAGGTCACCTTTGCTACTGGGCTATTTCTGGGTTTTAACCTTTTAATTCTGGCAGTGACATAGAAACCTGGAAGATGATGGAATCTCCTCTGAAGTGACACCTTCACAATTTTAACAGAGGCTGGTTTCTTTTTGCAGGTATTCAGAAAGGAGCCTGACAAAATGCATTGGGATAACCATAGAGACCAGGCCTGACTACTGCCTGAAGCAGCACCTGAGTGCCATGTTGTCCTACGGCTGCACGAGGCTGGAGATCGGCGTGCAGAGCGTGTACGAGGACGTGGCCAGGGACACCAACAGGTGAGGAGGTGGCTTCCACGGGAAGTCGAGTGGAGCTGCTCGTTGTAGGCTTTCTGGAATACTCCAGTGGCGTGTCTGGACCTGGAGTCATACATTCATGGAATGTCCTCAGTTGGAAGTGACCCTCAGGGATCATTGAGTCCAGCTCCTGCCCCTTAGGACAACCCCAACATTCACACTGTGGGGCTGAGGGCTTTGGCCAAATGCTTCTGGAATATTGTCAGGCTGTGACTGCTTCCCTGGGGAGCTGTTCCAGGGCTCCACCACCCTCTGGGTGAAGGAACTTTTCCTAAGGTCCAGCCTAACTCTACCCTGGCCCATCTTCCTGTGATTCCCTTGGGTTCTGTCATTGGTCACTGGTGAAGAAGAGCTCAGCACGTGCTCCTCCTCCCCTTGTGAGGAAGCTGTGGACCACGATGAGGTCCCCTCTCTGCCTCCTCTTCTCCAGGCTGAACAGACCAAGTGACTTCAGCCTCTCCTCATACAGCTTCACCTCTAAACCTTGGGCAATGTTGTGGCCTCCTCTGAACACTCTCCAGTAGCTTTAGATCCTTTTTATCCTGTGGTGCCCAAAACTACACCCAGTACTCAAGGTGGGGCTGCCCAGTGTGGAGTAGAACACACATTTAGTGTTGAGCTCATCTCCTCACTTGTGTGGCCAATGTCTGTTAAGGAAAACTGACAACTGCAGTGGCTTCATGGATTTCTTTGTGCTGTGGTGGAGCCCATGGCTTGAGAAATGGAGTTGTGATGTTTTATTTTAGACACATTATTTTCCTGTGTTGTGTATCTCTCTGGTTTTATTACTTCATAAATAAATGCAGTTTTGTGAAGTAGGACCTGTGAGCAGAGAGAATCTATGATTTCGATGCAGGCTGGGGCGAAGTGATCAAGAGCAGCCCTGAGGAGAAGGCCTTCCAATTTAAAGCTGTTCCTCCTCATCCTGTCACTCCAAGCCCTTGGAAAAAAGTTTCTCCCCAGCTTTCCTGGAGCCCCTTTCAGTCCTGGGAGGCTGCTCTAAGGTCTCCCCACAGCCTTCTCTTCTCCACGATGAACAACCCCAACCCTCCCACCCTGTCCTCACAACAGAGGTTCTACAGCCCTTGGATCATCTCCATGGCCTCCTCTGGACTTGCTCCAACAGCTCCAGGTCCTTCCTGTGCTCAGGACAGAATCCCCTCCCTCCCCTCTGCTCCCACTCTTTGGGTGCAGCCCAGGACACCCTTGGTTTCTGGGCTGGGAGCGCCCATTGCCGGCTCCTGGGGAGCTTCTCCTCCCCCAGCACCCCAAGGCCTTCTCCTCAGTTCTGCTCTCAGTCATCCCCCATCCTGTACTGAAACCATGGATTGCCCCGACCCAGATGCAGGACCTTGCATTTAGCCTTGTTGAACCTCATGATGTTCCCACAACCTTTTCTCCAGCCTGTCCAGGTCCCTCTGGATCCCATCCCATCCTTCTGGTGTCACCACTGCCGCGCTCAGCTTGGTGCCATCTGCACACTTGCTGAGGGTGCCCTCGATCCCACTGTCAATACCATCAATGACAACATTAACCAAATCTGGTCCCAGTACGGACCCCTGAGTGACCCCCCTTGTCATGGATCTCCATCTGGACATTAAGTGAAATGTAACCACTAATTTCCCTTCAGCTTTTACTTTCTTTCACCTCAAATCTTTTGAAGGTGGAACTCTAAAACCTCTCTTCGCTATTGCTTTCCTCATCTGCAATTTTCCACGAGTTCTGTCACTCACAGCTGAGCTGGTGCCATAAACCATTCAAGTCTTTTCATCATGTTGGCCTTGGACGTCTGCTAACGAACCCTCGCTTCCCTGCTGATGAATCAGAAGAATGAAGTAGTTTATTACTGACTTGATACCACCCTGAAGTAATTCTGTATGGAATTATATCTTGAAAGGCTTCTGGCACTTTCCAACGCTGCTTGTGTAATCATAGAATCGCTTGGTTAGAAAAGAACTTTGACATCATCAACTCCATTTCTATCTTCATCAACCTGTCCACTACTAAACCAGTTCCCTGAGCACCTCATCCACCCATTTTTTAAATATCTCCAGGGATGGGGACTCCACCACTTCTGGGAGCCTCTGCCAGTGCCTGAGAACCCTTTCAGTGAAGACATTATTCCTGATGTCCAATCTGACCCTGCCCTGGTGCAACTTGAGGCAATTCCCCCTTATCCCATCACCTGTCTCTTGGGAGAAGAGACCAACACCCACCTCACTCCAGCCTCCTTGCAAGCAGGTGTAGACAGTGATGAGGTCTCCCCTTCAGCCTCCTCTTCTCCAGACCAAACCCCCCCAGGGCCCTCAGCCGCTCCCACAACCCCTCTTCTCCAGACCCTTCCCCAGCTCCGCTCCCTTCTCCAGACGCGCTCCAGCCCCTCCAGGGCTTTCTTGGAGGGAGGGGCCCAACCCTGAGCCCAGGATTGGAGGTGCTGAGTGCAGGGGGACGATCCCTGCCCTGCTCCTGCTGCCACCCCAGGGCTGAGCCAAGCCAGGGTGCTGGGGGCCTTCTTGCCCCCCTGGGCCACTGCTGCCTCCTGTTCAGCCGCTGTTAACCAACACCACCAGGTTCTTCTAATTCTTACAAGGCTTTGCCTCAGGGAAAACACAGGCTGCTGACTCCAATATCTCCAACTTTATAGAACTATGAATCGGAATGCGCTTCTCGATGATGATTCAAGTTTCTCTTCTTTTTGAAATGACCTCATTTTGCTTCTGTTCTTCGCCTTTGTGGGGGATGTGTTTTGGCTCAAAACTTTTAATATTTTGCTTGTAGCAAAATGTCAGATTACAACCAATTAGGCAAACTGTTTGGAAATTACTTTCTATTATGTTCCATAAGTCATTAGTGAGGTTTCTGAGTGCTTTTGGTGGCTGTGAGGCAGAAAAATATTCAAGAACAGATCCAAGGCATCAAATAATCAAATTATTGATGCAGCTCAAATTCTACTTCGAATAAGAAAATAATTTTATTTATGAAGCAAGTCTCCATTTCCTCCCCTCAGGCTACTCAAGGTCTTGAGTAATACTGTCCTTGAATAGACTCAGAACAACACTGAGATGCTGCTGAAAGAGACCATAAATAAAGCTGTAGCCATAAAACTACTTGTAGAGCTTTAACGGAGGCAGAATCTTAGAATCGTAGGATTGTTTGGGTTGGAAGGGACCTCAAAGCCCATCCAGTTCCACCCCCTTGCCATGGGCAGGGACACCTCCCACTGGATCAGGGGCTCAAAGCCTCATCCAACCTGGCCCTGAACACCTCCAGGGATGGGGCAGCCACCACTGCTCTGGACAACCTGGGCCAGGGCCTCCCCACCCTCACACCAAAACATTTCTCCCCAAGATCTCATCTCCATCTCCCCTCTTTCAGCTTCAAACTCTTCCCCTCATCCTGTCCCTGCACTCCCTGATCCAGGGCCCCTCCCCAGCTTTCCTGGAGCCCCTTTCAGTCCTGGGAGGCTGCTCTAAGATCTCCCCACAGCCTTCTCTTCTCCAGGCTGAACAACACCAACTCTCTCAGCCTGTGCTCACAGCCGAAGTGCTCCAGCTCTGGACCCATTCCAACAGTTCCATCTCCTTCTTAAGTCGGGGACTCCAGAGCTGGACCCAGGGCTCCAGGTGGGGTCTCCCCAGAGCGCAGCAGAGGGGCAGAATCCCCTCCCTCCCCTCTGCTCCCACTCTTTGGGTGCAGCCCAGGACACCCTTGGTTTCTGGGCTGGGAGCGCCCATTGCCGGTTCCTGGGGAGCTTCTCCTCCCCCAGCACCCCAAGGCCTTCTCCTCAGGGCTGCTCCCAATCCATTCTCCACCCAGCCTGGATTTGTGCCTTCCCTCCAGAGTGTCACTGGCAGAGTTTCTGAAGGTGCCCTCAATCCCACTGTCCATGTCTGCAATAAAGATGTTAAAGAGCTGACCAGTACCAATCTCTTAGGAATGCTGCTTGTTACCCATCTCCACTTGGACATTGAACCATTGACCACAATTCTTTGAGTGTGACCATCCAGCCAATTCCATCTCCACCAAGTGGTTCATCTCTCATATCCGTGTCTTTCCACGTTAGTCACCTGCTCAGCTGATCTGTTGGCAAGGAATTTCAGAAGATGGGATGAACTGGTGTGAAATTGTGATGGAAACAAAACAGGAGGATTAGAGAGGAATGAAGGGAGCAGATACTGAGAGGATGGAAATGTCCAGAAAGCTCAGCCAGTAGGTGGAAGAGTCCTTCCAGCTGGGGAACAGCAGGAGCCAGGACTTGGTGGGAAGACTTGTTACATGTGATGAGGACCTTGTAGCTGTTTACAGTGATAGTTATTGCTGTTGTGGAGGCAGAAGGCAGCTCCTGAACCGTGGAGAAGCAAGGAGAGAGAAGAGTTTGCTCGAGGCTAAAGAGTTATGTGAGAATCAGCCTTCCTTCCTGCAGCTGTTTGTGCTCCCACTCTCAGAGAGCTCCTGCAGAGCAAGTCTGGGTTAGTTTGGGTTGATGTCAGTGGAGAAAAACATGAAATCCTTCAAAAGTCCCAATCCAGCCGGTATTTTGGAGGTTTGGTGCCTCTCAGAAGTTCAGAAGGGTTTGTGTTCCTTTAAAGGGAGCTCTCAGGACTTTGGCCTGAGATGATTTCTGAGCTGGTTGGATTTGTGTGGCCCCCATCCTTCTTCTTTTGCTCTTCTGGTCCTTTTGTTTCTGGTTATGCTCCATTTTGATTATACACGCTCTTCGTAGATGGTTTCGGTTGAAAAAGACCTTTAAGATCATCGAGTCCCAGCACTGATCCAGCCCTGCTAACTCCACCACTAGACCATGTCCCCAAGGATGACATCTACCCATCTTTTAAACCCCTCCAGGGATGGGGACTCAACCACCTCTCTGTGCAGCCTCTGCCAAGGCCTGTGAACCCTTCTTTACTGTGGCATCAACTCGTGTCGTTGCTTTAGAAACTGCATTTCAGCAGCTTTCGAAGGTTTCTCAGTCTGTGCTTTGAGTAACTTTCGCCTTGGAAGGGTTTGCCTGCTGTAGAAGTAGCAAACTGGACAAATTTTAACCCCTTGTCTCCTATTTTAGCAGCAGTGTTTCAAGACTTGTGTGATGATAAACTGATAATAACACTCAAGCCTTCTCAATTCATAGAAACACAGAAACGTTAAGGTTGGAAAAGACCTCTAAGGTCATCAGGTATCGACACAACCGTGGCTGCTGAGCTATGTCTTGGAGAAGAAGCCTTATGCGAGGTAGCTGAGGGCCCTGGGGTTGTTTAGCCTGGAGAAAAGGAGGCTGAGGAGAGACCTCATCACTGTCTACAACTGCCTGAAAGGAGGTTGGAGCCAGGTGGGTGTTGGTCTCTTCTTCCAAGTGACAGGTGAGAGGATGAGAGGAAATGGCCTTAAGTTGCACCAGGGCAGGATCAGGTTCAACATCAGGAACAATTTCTTTACTAAAAGGGTTCTCAGGCCCTGTCAGAGGCTCCCAAGGAGGTGGTGGAGTCCCCATCCCTGGAGGGGTTTCAAAGCCAGGTGGATGGGGTGCTCAGGGAGCTGGTTCAGTCGTGGACAGGTGTGGTTGAACTCAATCTCAAAGGTCTTTTCCAACCAAGCGATTCTGTGATTCTTCGTCCTGAAGTGCCACGGCCACACGTCTGTTGAACCCCTCCAGGGGTGGGGTCACCCCACTGCCCTGAGCAGCCTCTGCCAGGGCTTCACCACTCTTTCAGTAAAGAAATTGTTCCCAATATCCAAACAATCCTCACCAATAATCTCAATTAAATATATTGAAATATATGCCTTCTCCTGTCTGATCCCAAATGTCTCTTCTCTCTTCCCAGAGGTCACACTGTGAAGGCTGTGTGTGAGTCCTTCCACTTAGCCAAGGATGCTGGGTTTAAAGTGGTGGCACACATGATGCCAGATCTGCCAAACGTGGGGCTTGAAAGGGACATGGACCAGTTTGTTGTGAGTATGGCTTAAATCAACCAAGAGCTTCTGGTTTCATCCAGCTTTTCCATCTTTCGCTGCCTCTCTTAGCTCAGCTGTTTGCTACCATCCAGGCCACAATTGTTTCTTAAGGACAAATAATTCAAAATTAATTTTTGAGGGTGGAGAGTGAGAAAGATTTGTTGAACTACTTCATCCAGAAAATTATATCCCTGCCTCCTGAAAGACTGAGTCACTCGGGTCTCTGTGGAATACAGCTTGTCCAATATTAACCAGGGCTCTTACTTCTTTCCAAGGTGGTTTTCTTTCTTTGGATGTAGAACAGAACATGATTCAAAGTTAAAAGCTCGTTATCTTGCAGGTAATTAATTGCAAAAAAGAGTGTATAGGTGTATTAGAGTATCTCTGTTCTTGGCTCAGTGCTGTTCAATATCTTTATTAATGATGTGGAAGAAAATACGAAGTTATTTCCAGAGAAATGGAAATGAGAAATAAAGACCAAATGGTGAACAGTGGAGAATTAACCACTTCATCAAGTGGTGCTCCTCTGGGGTCAGTGTTGGGAACAGTGGTGCTTAATGTGTTTGTCCCTGAGATGGACAGTGGGATTGAGGGCACCTTCAGCAAGTTTGATGGTGACACCAAGCTGTGTGGTGTGGTCACACACTGGAGGGATGAGGGGTGGCATCCAGAGGGAGCTGGACAGGCTGGAGAGGTGGGGCTGTGAGTACAATGTTCAACAAGGCCAAGGTCCTGCACCTGGGTCAGGGCAATCCCAAGCACAAATCCAGGCTGGGCGAAGAATGGATTGGGAGCAGCCCTGAGGAGAAGAGCTTGGGGTGCTGAGGGAGGAGAAGCTCCCCAGGAGCCGGCAATGGGCGCTCCCAGCCCAGAAACCAAGGGTGTCCTGGGCTGCACCCAAAGAGTGAGAGCAGAGGGGAGGGAGGGGATTCTGCCCCTCTGCTGCGCTCTGGGGAGACCCCACCTGGAGCCCTGGGTCCAGCTCTGGAGTCCTGAGCACAGGAAGGACCTGGAGCTGTTGGAGCAAGTCCAGAGGAGGCCATGGAGATGATCCAAGGGCTGGAGAACCTCTGGTGTGAGGACAGGGTGGGAGAGTTGGGGTTTTTCATCCTGGAGAAGAGAAGGCTGTGGGGAGACCTTAGAGCAGCCTCCCAGGACTGAAAGGGGCTCCAGGAAAGCTGGGAGGGGCTCTGGATCAGGGGGTGCAGGGACAGGGTGAGGGGAAGGGTTTGAAGCTGCAAGAGGGGAGATTGAGATGAGATCTTAGGGAGAAATGTTTTGCTGTGAGGGTGGGGAGGCCCTGGCCCAGGTTGCCCAGAGCAGTGGTGGCTGCCCCATCCCTGGAGGTGTTCAAGGCCAGGTTGGATGGGGCTTGGAGCCCCCTGATCCAGTGGGAGGTGTCCCTGCCCATGGCAGGGGGGTTGGAACTGGATGGGCTTTGAGGTCCCTTCCGACCCAACGCATCCATGATTCTGTGATTCTGAGAGCAGGCATTGAAAGAAAAGTCAGGAAATAGTTGAACATAGAAAAGCTATTTAAGGAGAATTGAAGGAGAAAACAACACAAATGGAAACTGGTTTAGACCGTTTCTGTCAGAGAATCTCTTTGATTTAGGAGCTGGGAAAACCAGGGCTGATGGTGGGACAGCTCTGGGTCACAGCAGGTAGGAATTTCCCAATGTGATGGGGAAGGATGGGAAAAGTGAGAGTAGATGGGAATTAGACCCAAAAATTAAGGGTTTGGGGTTTTTTTAGTCTAGAAAAGGAAGTGTTAAAATGGAATCATAGGATTATTAAGGTTGGGATAGACCTCTAAGATCATCCAGACCAACTGTCAGCCCAACCCCACCGTGCTGACCAAACTGTGGTCCTAAGTGCCACAGCCACATGTTTTTAGAACCCCTCCAGGGATGGGGACTCCACCACCTCCCTGGGAGCCTCTGCCAGGGCTTCACCACTCTTTCAGTAAGGAAATTGTTCCCAATATCCACTCTAAACCTCCTCTGGCACAACTTGAGGCCATTTCCTCTCGTCCCATCCCTTGTTACTTGGGAGCAGAGACCAACCTCCACCTGGCTCCAGCCTCCTCTCCAGGAGCTGCAGAGATTGATGAGGTCTCCCCTCAGCCTCCTCTTCTCCAGACAGAACAATTCCAGGTCCTTCAGCCCCTCCCAGAACCAATGTTCTCCAGACCCTTCCCCTTCGTTCCCCTTCTCCAGATGCGCTCCAGCCCCTCAAAGTCTTTCTTGAAGTGAGGGTTATAAAACCAGGAGAAGATATAATAAAGGATATACAACCAGGAAAAGACCAGGATTCTTTGCTGAAGGACTGGAATTGGTCAAAGGACTGGTTGAAGGACCAGGGGAATAAGGAGACTGGGTGGTGTTTTAAGAGGGGAAATTCAAGAAGGCAGAGAAGTTGATGTGGTGAAGACCAGCTCAAGGAACAGTCCTGCTAATGAGTTCAGAAAGTTGAAGCGGGGCTCGCAGATCAAGTTAGGGTTTGATGCCAGAGAACATAAAGATGAGGAGTTGGGGGATGAGTAATCAGTGTGGAGGATGAAGCCCTCAAGAAGTAATTTGATTGCAGAGAGAGGAGGAGAAATGGGAGTTGGCGAGGTGAGCTGGTGGGGAAGAGGAGATGGATCACATCAAGGTGGAGAAGTATACCTGTGTTGTTTTAAAGAGAAGGAAATATGGGAAAGGAGAGGAAGGAATCAAAATTGCCTGTGTTAGAGAGGCCCCCACTGCCATCTGAGGCCAGAGAGGAGAAAAGCCCTGTGTGGAAGAGGCGGCTGCAGAGCTGATCCTCAGCTTAGCGACCTCTGCATGGTCTGGAAGATGGAGCAGCAGGGAATGAGAGTGGAGAGGAGGTGACGTGTTTCCAGATGGAATGGTAAAGAAGAGACAACTGTCACCTTCTCCTCTGCCTTTCTTACCCTGTCTGAAATACTTTATAACTTATTTTTAAAAGATCCTTTGTCTTAAGTAGGAGAGAATAGAGGGTAAAACCAACCCTCTGGGGTTCTTGCACACCCCTGTACTGGTGAGCATGGCAGAAGTGCTCAGCAGACAGTAATGCCTTCTTTCCCAGGAATTCAGCTGGATGGATGTGTCCTGCACTGGGGCTACACCAATCCCTGCAGCTCCAGGCTTGGGGAAGAGTGGCTGGAAAGCTGCCCCAAGGCAAAGGCCCTGGGGGTGCTGCTTGACAGCGGCTGAACAGGAGGCAGCAGTGGCCCAGGGGGGCAAGAAGGCCCCCAGCACCCTGGCTTGGCTCAGCCCTGGGGTGGCAGCAGGAGCAGGGCAGGGATCGTCCCCCTGCACTCAGCACCTGGAATCCTGGGCTCAGGGTTGGGCCCCTCCCTCCAAAAAAGCCCTGGAGGGGCTGGAGCGCGTCTGGAGAAGGGAGCGGAGCTGGGGAAGGGTCTGGAGAAGAGGGGTTGTGGGAGCGGCTGAGGGCCCTGGGGGGGTTTGGTCTGGAGAAGAGGAGGCTGAGGGGAGACCTCATGGCTCTCTGCAGCTCCTGGAGAGGAGGGTGGAGCCGGGGGGGGCTGGTCTCTTCTCCCAAGTAACAAGGGATGAGTTAGTAGATGAATTGTGAGTTATGTAGATGAGTTTTTGAGGGACATGGTTTAGCAGATGATGGGTGTGGTTGGATTCGATGATCTCAAAGCTCTTGTCCAACTGGAAGATTCTGTAAGGGATGGGATGAGAGGAAATGGCCTCAAGTTACACCAGGGCAGGGTCAGACTGGACATCAGGAAAAATTTCAAGGAAAGGGTTCTGAAGCCCTGTCAGAGGCTCCCAGGGAGGTGGTGGAGTCCCCATCCCTGGAGGGGTTTCAAAGTCGGGTGGATGAGGTGCTCAGGGATCTGGTTCAGCAGTGACAGGGACGGTTGGACTCGATGATCTCAAAGGTCTTTCCCAACCAAGTGATTCTGTGGTTCCAAAGTATGTTCTCTTATTTCATACCTCAGAATTTTCTGTCTTGGCTTGGAGTTTTTAGAACAACTGATTAAATTTGTGCTGTGTTCATCGATGCTGGTAAATATTTAGACACTTCTACTACATAGAATCAATGTGAGAGGAACTGACTGGAGAGCATCTGCTGTGTTCTTGGGGCAGTTACAAAGCTGTTCCTGAGCAGCAGCAACTGCTCATTCATGCAGTGTTCATAAAAGCACATCCTCTTCCAATAAGAGGCCTCGGACTTTTCAGGACAAATACACCTGCAGCTCCCCAAGGATCATTCCAGAGTTTTTATTTTGTTGTAATAAGTTTGGAAAACCCAAGTTCTTCGTTGAAATTCTGACCTCCTTTCTAGCCACCCTGCTTTTAGGAACGGGGAAAGGTAGGACAAAAAGCCCCACCTTGAGCATTGGGTGCAATTTTGGTTACTACAGCATAAAAAGGATCTGAAGATCCAGAGAGATGGCAGTGGGTGCTCCCAACCCAGAAGGCCAACCATGTCCTTGGCTGCATCAAAAGAAACATTGCCAGCAGGTCAAGAGAGGTGATTCTCCCTCTCTGCTCCTCTCTGGGGAGACCCCACAGACTTGAGTCCAGTTCTGGAATCCGCAACTGAAGAAGGATATGGAACTGTTGGAGCGGGTCCAGAGAAGGCCATGGAGATGATCCAAGGGCTGGAGCACCTCTGCTGTGAGGACAGGGTGAGAGGGTTGGGGTTGTTCAGCCTGGAGAAGAGAAGGCTGTGGGGAGACCTTAGAACAGCCTCCTAGGACTGAAAGGGGCTCCAGGAAAGCTGGGGAGGGACTTTTTCCAAGAGCCTGGAGTGACAGGACAAGGGGGAACGGCTTTAAATTGTAAGGGGGGAGATTTAGATGGGACATTAGGGAGAATATCTTCACGATGAGAGTGGTGAGACACTGGCCCAGGTTGCCCCGGAAAGTCGTGACTGCCCCATCCCTGGAGGTGTTCAAGGCCAGGTTGGATGGGGCTTTGTGCCCCTGATCTAGTGGGAGGTGTCCCTGTCCGTGGCTGGGGTTTGAAACTGGATCATCTTTAAGTTCCCTTCCAACCTCAGTCATTGTATGATTCAATCTGTGATTCATTCTAAAGCTACTGCAGAGTGCACAGAGGACACCATGAAATTGGTGAAGAGTTTAGAGGCGAAACTGTGTGAGGAGAGGCTGAAGTCACTTGGTCTGTTCAACCTGGGGAAGAAAAGACTGAGGGGAGACCCCATCATGGTCTATGGTTTCCTCATCACGGGAGGAGGAGAACTCTTCTCTGGTGATCAGTGATGGGACGCAAGGGACTGGCAGGAAGATGTGCCAGGGGAGGGTTAGGTTGGATATTTGGAAGAGGTTCTTCCCCCAGAGGGTGGTGGAGCACTGGAACAGCTCCCCAGGGAAGCAGTCACAGCCTGACAATATTCCAGAAGGGTTTGGCCAAGGCCCTCAGCCCCACGGTGTGAATGTTGGGGTTGTCCTGTGCAGGGACAGGAGTTGGACTGGATGGGCCCTGTGGGTCCCTTCCAACTCAGGACATTGTGTGATTCTATGAAAAAGGTACCAGATGACTTTAGAAGGAGCTCTGAGCACCTTGCCTTCATTACCAGTTGATGTATTAAACACAGGCAGTTCTCCTGGGAAGGTAATGCCTTGCTGATTGTGCTGACTGTGTGCTAAAAACACTGGGTGCTTCTTCAAATTGAACAGGTAATTATGGTTCCAAGAGTAACGTTGTTTCTGTCCCTTATGACCTATTGATTTTGAAATGTTTCCTTCCACCTCTGTGGCTTTTTCCCTGCCTTCATTCTGAAGATTAGTACAGTTACAGCACAAATACAGAAAGGGGGGATGAAGGGATTGGGAGCAGCCCTGAGGAGAAGGCCTTGGGGTGCTGGGGGAGGAGAAGCTCCCCAGGAGCCGGCAATGGGCGCTCCCAGCCCAGAAACCAAGGGTGTCCTGGGCTGCACCCAAAGAGTGGGAGCAGAGGGGAGGGAGGGGATTCTGCCCCTCTGCTGCGCTCTGGGGAGACCCCACCTGGAGCCCTGGGTCCAGCTCTGGAGTCCTGAGCACAGGAAGGACCTGGAGCTGTTGGAGCGAGTCCAGAGGAGGCCACGGAGATGATCTGAGGGTTGGAGAACCTCTGGTGTGAGGACAGGGTGGGAGAGTTTCGTTGTTCAGCCTGGAGAAGAGAAGGCTGTGGGGAGACCTTAGAGCAGCCTCCCAGTACTGAAAGGGGCTCCAGGAAAGCTGGGAGGGGCTCTGGATCACGGAGGGCAGGGATGGGATTAGGGGGAATGGCTTTAAACTAGAAATGGGAAAGTTTAGATTAGACCTTAGGAAGGAATTCTTTATGACGAGGGTGGGGAGGCCCTGGCCCAGGTTGCTCAGAGCAGTGGTGGCTGCCCCATCCCTGGAGCTGTTCAGGGCCAGGCTGGATGGGGTTTGAAGCCCCCTGATCCAGTGGGAGGCGTCCCTGCCCATGGCAGGGGATCTGGAACTGGATGAGCTTTAAGGACCCATCCAGCCTAAACCATTTTATGATTTGTTCTGTAAAGATGAAATAAACTAAAGGCAAACACACCAATAACTTCCCCATTAGTGGCTGTTTCCAGCTTGATAACATCTCCTCTAGAGCAGACACAGTTTGTTGGTTGCGCTATTGCCGCTCAGCGCCTCTGCAGAACCAGGCTGAAGAATTAGTAACAGCATCCTGGGAATTCTTCAGCCTCCTAAAGTTGTTGCTTAAATCCAAAGTTCTGCTTGGTAGCCCATTGGTAAGTGTGATTCATGAATCCTCCCAACCATTCATCCCTAGAGCCACCTCATCTCGCTCGCGCTCCACCAGCAGAGCCGAGTGTTTATCGCGTTCCGCAGAATGAGGTGTCTGCTCTGCTAACAATTCCATTATTCCCGCTGAGTCCTTGATTTATTTGAGCTATTATTCTAATTATTTTCCCCGACCACCTGCTACGTGAAGTAGGTTTTATCTTCTGTGCTTGTGTTTGCCAGCAGTGAGGAGCGGTTGTGTGTGTGGACATCTACGCTACCTGACACTCCCGGCACAGGCACGTGGGTGAAGGGAGGAAGCAGAGCATGATCCCTCCCTGCAGCCTCTTCCCATATGTGGAATGGGGTGGAAAGACCTGGAGCAGAGAGGAAATCCACTGAGGCTGGAAAAAAAATCAATAATAAGGGAAGAGGCGTGATGGGGGAGGGAGTGGAGAACGTAACTGGGGCAGAGGACGAGCACATCCAGGCTGTTGCGAAAAAATAGAGACATGGGATCTTGGAATGGGTAGAAAAATGGACAGGAAAGAGAGAGGAGAGGCAACAGATTGGACATTTCCAGTGTGGGAGGAGATAGGAGAAGTGTCATAGCAAGCTGCTGGCGGAACCCTCCATCCGTGTAGGAATAGGAGTTGGACTTGATCTGTTTGGGTCCCTTCCAGCTCAGGTAATTCTATGATTATGTGATATCTGAAGGCATGTGGGAGCTGGTGGATGCTGCCCAGAAACATCAGGAAGGCCATGGGTTGCTGAGAGACTCTTTTTCCTTGAGGAGATCCCTGAGGAGGTCCTGTGGCTTCATTCTGTCTGTCTAAAACACTATAAATAAAACAATGAGGGTAAAAGCATAGATGACAGAATGGTTTGGATTGGAAAGGACCTCAAACCCATCCAGTTCCAACCCCTCTGCCACAGGCAGGGACACCTCCCACTGGATCACGGGGCTCAAAACCCCATCCAGCCTGGCCTTGAACACCTCCAGGGATGGGACATAAAAGCATAGAGAGAACCATTTAATCATCAGTCCTGGAGAGAAGAATCAGACTGAAGGGATTTTTGGTTCAGTTCAACAGAACCATTTCTGTGTTCTTTAAATAGAACACAGTCATTGGATGATTTCAGTCTGGTGAAAATTACTTTCATAGAATCACAGAACCGTTCCTTACAGTCATGTGTCAGGCAGGTGTTTTTTCTGAGGGAACTGCAAAATAAGCATTTCCCAGAAAGTCTAATTTTAGTGAGATGCCTGATGCAGCTACAACCCAAGCGTGAGGCAGAGGGCTGCAGCCTCCTCGGGGTGTTCAACATGAGAGAGAAACCATAGAATCATAGGATCACTTGGATGGAGGAGAGCTTTGATATCATCAAGTCCAACCATACCCATCCACTCCTGAACCACATCCCTGAGCACCTCATCTACTGATCTTTTGAACACCTCCAGGGATGGGGACACAACCACCTCCCTGGGAGCCTCTGACAATGCCAGAGAGGAAGCTATTCCTGATGTCCAACCTGAACCTGCCCTGGTAAAACTTGAGGCCATTTCCTCTCATCCCATCTCCTGTCCCATGGGAGCAGAGCCCAGCACCCCCCCGGCTCCACCCTCCTCTCCAGGAGCTGCAGAGAGCCATGAGGTCTCCCCTCAGCCTCCTCTTCTCCAGACCAAACCCCCCCAGGGCCCTCAGCCGCTCCCACAACCCCTCTTCTCCAGACCCTTCCCCAGCTCCGCTCCCTTCTCCAGACGCGCTCCAGCCCCTCCAGGGCTTTCTTGGAGGGAGGGGCCCAACCCTGAGCCCAGGATTCCAGGTGCTGAGTGCAGGGGGACGATCCCTGCCCTGCTCCTGCTGCCACCCCAGGGCTGATCCAAGCCAGGGTGCTGGGGGCCTTCTTGCCCCCCTGGGCCACTGCTGCCTCCTGTTCAGCTGCTGTCGAGCAGCACCCCCAGGGCCTTTGCCTTGGGGCAGCTTTCCAGCCACTCTTCCCCAAGCCTGGAGCTGCTGGGCTGTTGTGTCCCCAGAGCAGGACACATCCATCCAGCTGAATTCCTGGGAAAGAAGGCATTACTGTCTGCTGAGCACTTCTGCCATGCTCACCAGTACAGGGGTGTGCAAGAACCCCAGAGGGTTGGTTTTACCCTCTATTCTCTCCTACTTAAGACAAAGGATCTTTTAAAAATAAGTTATAAAGTATTTCAGACAGGGTAAGAAAGGCAGAGGAGAAGGTGACAGTTGTCTCTTCTTTACCATTCCATCTGGAAACACGTCACCTCCTCTCCACTCTCATTCCCTGCTGCTCCATCTTCCAGACCATGCAGAGGTCACTAAGCTGAGGATCAGCTCTGCAGCCGCCTCTTCCACACAGGGCTTTTCTCCTCTCTTTCCTGCCTTCTCTAGCAGGCACCCTGCAGCCACTCCACCAGTGAGACGCTCCAGTAATGCAATGGGTAACGGGAGTGTCCTTTCTCTTTGTGATGCAGTTTTTGTTGCTGTAAAACTCTAAATGCGATTGTATCGCCTTTTGCTGTAAATAAGGAGATGGTTTTCCTGAGGGCTTTCATTTTCCCCAAGGAGATGAAATCCCTAATGAAGCTCACACATCTCACCTCTATCAGAAGCTTTTAATAACCGCAATAAAAGACGGTTAAACCGTTGATCTCCATTGATTTTTACTCTTCGGAGAAGACAATTATCGGTGGTTTTAAATATAGCTTTGAAATGTTTAGAGGGGTAAATGATTTTCCTTTAAGTCCCCGCTAGACATCTCACTGAAACTTGGCTGTTGGCGGGTGGCCAGCGTTACCTCTGAAATTTGTGCTCTTCTTTTTGTTTCATGAGCACATTTGCAGCAGCAGAATGGGTGGTGTTTAATGAGCGGTCCTTCCGTTATCTTCTCTTTGAGCTGAAACGCTCTTCACTTTGGAAACAATTACAGTTCCATGAACGATGGCCAGCGCCGTAGTAATTTTTATGCTAATGAGAATCGTGGTAGTAAGAAACAGGCTATTTTTAGAAGCTGTTTTCACAGATAATTGCACTCATAATTCTGCAGATAAAGTATCTCCATAAAGCGCCAGTCTGTGCCCACTTCTGCAGGTGGTGGGGTTGTGTGAGCAAAGCTCCCTCTCCACTGTCTGCTCTGCTCTCTGGGTGTCTTTGCTGCAGCTCCAGGTGTGTTTCCTATAAAGCACATCAGGATTCTCTCAGGTATGGAAAAAAGTGGGAGTTAAAGATGCAGCCTTTGGTGTGATGGTGTTCAGGAGCAGAACAGAATCATGGAATGGTTTGGATTGGAAGGGACCTTAAAACCCATCCAGCTCCACCGCCCTGCCATGAGCAGGGACACCTCCCACTGGATCAGGGTCCTCAAAGCTCCATCCAACCTGGCCTTGAACACCTCCAGGGATGGGGCAGCCGCAGCTTCTCTGGGCAACCTGGGCCAGGGCCTCCCCACCCTCTCAGGAGAAAATTTAAACAGCATCATTCAAGGAACTGGATGCTCAGATAAACCATGATATCCAAATGAAGTCTTTGAGGACTCAGATGGAAAAGACAGGGGGTTATGGATACAATTTACTCCTGGGGACATTCCAATTTGATTCCAGAAGAAACCTTTTCACCATGAGAACAGTTAAATATTGAAATAATCTCTCCAAGGAAGTGGTGGATTGCTCTGCACTGGACCCTTTTAAGGCTGGTCTTGAGAGGGTGCTGGGCCATCTCATTCAAGCTGTAGATCACCTGAAAATGGAAAGGCAGGAAGATGTGTCAGGGGAGGGTTAAGTTGAATATTAGGAAAAGGTTCTTCAGCTAGAGGGTGATGGAGCACAGGAAAAGCTCTCCAGGGAATCAGTCACCGTGCCAAGGCTGACAATATTCCAGATGTCTTTAGACATCGCCCTCAGCCCACGGGGTGAATGTTGGGGTTGTCCTGTACAAGGGCAGGAGTTGGGCTCAATGATCCTTGTGGGTTCCTTCCAACTCAGGTCATTCTCTGATTCTGTGTACAAAGGTTGGACCAGATGATCCCCGAGGTCCCCTCTAACCTGGCATTCTGTGATAGCCTTAATTCTTGGGGTTTTCTAAAATAAAAGCAAAGCATGCTGAGAAGGCATCGTGGCTTTACTGAGAAGCTTTTGCAGGGCTGAGTGGGGTGGGAGGGAGCACAGGGCTGTATTGATGCTCCGTGTGGAAAGGACAGTTCTGATGAAGGAGGATTAGATTATCAAAACCATTATAGAGTTGCTGCTCTCGATGTTTTTTAGGGCAGAAGACCTGCTTTAAAGGGCTCTGAGTTGCAGAACTTTTGTACTTAAGACAATGAAAAATGCTTTATTTCCTATCCTTAGCTCTAGGGAAAAGCTGACCCTCCAGAAATGTGAAGACCAGGGTTCTGTGCTTGGTAAAAGTGAAGGTGAAACTTCACAGCAGATTGATTGAGGTATTCTCATGGGTTTCTCCAAATCTGCGTAATAAATGGAGGCTCTTTCGGAGCACCTGCAAGCCTGAGCAGATGGGGCTGCTCGGGGCAGTGAGCACAATCTGGAGAGATTTGTCTTGGTGGTCAGAGAGATCCTGTGTGCAGGAGTCAAACCCACGCTCCAAGGTCGTGCTGCGGCTGCCCAAGGCCTCCTCCAAATGTTAAATGTCTCTTCTTGTTACCGAGTCGTGTTGGAGCGGTGCCGGGGTCTGTGGCAGAGTTGGGTCTCCTTGTGGTTCTGGGTGAACTTGCAGAGAGCAGCTGTCCAGTGGGTGTTAGACAGGAGGCAACCTGTGGATTATAGAATCATGGAGGCTGGAAAAGACCTCTAAGATCATCCAGTCCAACTGTCAGCCCAACCCCACCGTGGTGACCAAACCCTGTCCCCAGCTGCCACGACCACACATTTTTTTAACCTCTCCAGGGATGGGGACTCCACCCCTGCCCTGGGCAGCCTCTGCCAGGGCTTCACCACTCCTTCAGTAAAGAAATTGTTCCCAATGTCCAATCTAAACCTCCCCTGGTGAAACTTGAGGCCATTTCCTCTCATACTATCACTTGTTACTTGGGAGATGAAACCAACTCCCACTTCACTCCACCCTCCTCTCCAGGAGCTGCAGAGAGCGATGAGGTCTCCCCTCAGCCTCTTCTTCTCCAGGCTGAGCAGCCACATCAATGTCTTTCTTGTGTGTTCACCTTCACATGTGCTGTGCCAGCTTTGCACACGGTGTGGTTGTGATCACAGTGTGTAACTTACATAGGATCATAGAGTCATGGAATCGTTTGGGTTGGATGGGACCTCAAAGCCCAGCCAGTCCCACCTCCTGCCATGGGCAGAGACACCTCCCACTGGATCAGGTTCCTCAAAGCCCCATCCAACCTGGCCTTGAACACCTCCAGGGATGGGGCAGCCACCACTTCCCTGGGTAATGGGCATCACAGTACATACAATTCTTCTTCACCCTTATCCCAGTGGGTGAGGAGCTCAGTTTAAACCCACCTCGTTTACCAAGAGCCAGAGCCTGCAAACAGATGGTGTCCAGAGCTGCTAATGAGCAGGATCTTACTGCGTCCTGGTAACTTAATAGCAAGTCTAAGGTCACATCATTGAAAGATATCAATGGTAAGTGACTTAAGGAGAGACCTTAGAGCAGCCTCCCAGGACTGAAAGGGGCTCCAGGAAAGCTGGGGAGGGGCTACAGATCAGGGAGTGCAGGGACAGGAAGAGTTTCAGCTGAAAGAGGGGAGATTGAGATGAGATCTTAGGGAGAAATGTTTTGCTGTGAGGGTGGGGAGGCCTTGGCCCAGGTTGCCCAGAGCAGTGGTGGCTGCCCCATCCCTGGAGGTCTTGAAGGCCAGGCTGGATGGGGCTTGGAGCCCCCTGATCCAGTGGGAGGTGTCCCTGGATGGGTGTAACTGGATGGGCTTTAAGGTCCCTTCCAACCCAAACCATTCCATGATTTTAGAATTCTACGAAATAGCAGAAAAAAGTGATTTTCTTATTTATTTGTTTTACAGCGTGCTGTGACAAAAGTGGGGTTTGATGTAGTTTTACAGGAGACAAACCATTCCATGATTTTATGACTCTCAGCTTTTGGCACCACATTTCTCTGCTTCCCAGGTGACAACTGGTGCTGGAGGGGGGGATGTGTTCCCAGACTGCTCCAAAGGCAGCAGAGAGGCACAGTTTGGTCTGTTCTTCTCGAGCAGGAGGAACTTTGTCAATATCTGTGAATGCAGATCCTATCATTACATTTTAATTAGCCTTGCATTTACAAGGAAGAGGGAAAATGCAAATTCTGAGTTAAAACCGAGCCGCATTTTTGAGCCACAACCTTTTATTAATGCATATAATTAAACAACTAAGTGATTGTTCACTCCCTGTAGAGCTGGAAGTGTCATTCAAGGCAGTGGCTTTCAAGTGCCACTGGCATTTACAGTTATAAATAATACAGCTGATGGTGATAAGGAATGCTGCAATTTGGAGAGTTCAGATAATGCTCATCTTAATGGACATGAATTTAATCATCTGTGTAACGCTGGGGCTGTAGTAGAGGAGCCAATTCAAGAATCAGGTTGGGTTGCACCTGGCTGCGAGTGGACAGTCACTAAAAAATAGATTTGGGTGACCTTTACTTTTGCCAAATCCTAACATTTTAGTAAATCACTTTAAAAAATTGCTGCCCTTATCCTGTAACCGATATCTCCTGGAAGAGCTGAACACCTTGAGAGCAGGAAGATTAAAGATGGCAGCTGAGTCTTTGGGCTGTAGAGAGGTAGAATGCCATAAAATAACATTTTTCTCTTTTTTTTTTGGAGAAATGCAGCTTTTGGGTGCTTTCAAAACTTGTTTCTAACTTGTTCTGTGCTTAAATAGTCAGTAAAATCAGATGAAAACTGCAAAGTATAATCTTTTAATATTGGCTGAGCTGTGCTATTGCTGAACTTCAAAATAGGACCAAAAAGCTGTGTGGTCTCACCGCGATCCCAAAGCACTTGACCTTTCTGGTGCAACTCTGAGCAGGTACGAGGGTCACAAATGAGTTTTCTGTTTGTAAAGGTTATTGCAAACGCACATGACAGTGAAATATTGGAGTTCAGGACTTCATCTCCTGATTCCATCTCCTCTTGTACTCAGCGTTTGTGAGGTCGCACCTCGAAACCTGGGTTAAGTTTTGGGCCACTCGCTGCCAGAAGGGGTTGGAGCATGTCCAGAGGAGGGAATGGAGTTGGGGAAGGGTCTGGAGAACAGGGGTTGTGGGAGCGGCTGAGGGCCCTGGGGGGGGTTTAGGCTGGAGAAGAGGAGGCTGAGGGGAGACCTCATGGCTCTCTGCAGCTCCTGGAGAGGAGGGTGTTGGTCTCTTCTCCAATGTAACAAACAATAGGATGAGAGGAAATGAACTCAAGTTGCCCCAGGGCAGGGTCAGATTGGACATCAGGAAAAATCTCTTCATGGAAAGGGGTCCTCAGGCCCTGTCAGAGGCTCCCAGGGAGGTGGTGGAGTCCCCATCCCTGGAGGGGTTTCAAAGCCGGGTGGATGAGGTGCTCAGGGATCTGGCTCAGTAGTGGACAGGGATGGTTGGACTCAATGATCTCAAAGGTCTTTTCCAACCAAGCACTTCTATGATTCTCTTTTTTTGATTCCTGTCGTGTTAATTTGACTTTTGGGTTTCAACTCACATCAGTTTTCTTGGACAGTAATTGCGATGCAATTTTTAAGACTTGGAGCAATTGATGGGAGTTGGGCAAAAGGAATCCATCACACACTTGGATGAGTCTGCTTTGATGGACAAATCAGTGGCTTCTTGGCATGGAAATGGCTAATTTTACACCCATTGGACTCTGATTATTCATAGTGGCTGTGAGTTTACGAGGTGGTTGAGTGGATCCTATGAATGGATCCTATGGATGCCATTGGCTGTAATAGCAGGGGACTTCTACAACAAAGGCCTGTGCTGCTAAAATCAATTAGTGCTCTCATAAAGCACGTTAGTGGCTCACTTATATAACCTTGTCAACTGAGTGCGTGGTGATGGGATCTGATGAGGATTCATCATTTGTCATTCACAGAGCAGCTGCTCTGGCAAGGAAAGTTTGCTTAATGAAGCTCAGGAGAAGCAAAAAAATAGTGACTTCCCGGAGTCTCTTCTTACTGGTTGTTATTATTGACTGTCAAAAAGTACTCAGATTTACTCTCATACCACGTGAAGTGGTCAAAGTGATGAGAATTGGTATTTTAGAGTAGGAAAGGTCCGGGTTTACTATGAGGGTGGGGAGGCCCTGGCACATGTTGCCCGAAGAAGCTGTGGCTGCCCCACCCCTGGAGGTGTCCAAGGCCAGGTTGGATGGGACTTTGAGCCCCCTGATCCAGTGGGAGGTGTCCCTGCCCATGGCAGGGGGTTGGAACTGGATGGGCTTTGATGACCCTTCCAACCCAAACCATTCCATGATTCTGTGTTTACGAACCTCCAGGTGCTTTATGTTTCATCTGACCTGAATTAAATGCTTTTTTTAATGACAATTAATAATTTCCCACATCCTGTCTGTCTACACACACAAATTTAAAATTTTACTCTAGCATCCATCTTTATGATATGAGATGTGTTAAATGCCAGTGGACATCTATGGTCTTCCACTGGAGTGGAGGAAACAGCTACAGGAAGGACACTGAGGGGCTGGAGCGTGTCCAGAGAGGGCAACCAGGATGGGGAAGGGTCTGGAGAAGAGGGGTTGTGGGAGCGGCTGAGGGCCCTGGGGGGGGTTGGTCTGGAGAAGAGGAGGCTGAGGGGAGACCTCATGGCTCTCTGCAGCTCCTGGAGAGGAGGGTGGAGCCAGGTGGGCTTGGGCTCTGCTCCCAAGGGATGGGATGAGAGGAAATGGCCTCAAGTTGCACCAGGGGAGGTTTAGGTTGGATATTGGGAACAATTTTATTTATGGAAAGAGTGGTGAAGCCCTGTCAGAGGCTGCCCAGGGCAGTGGTGGAGTCCCCATCCCTGGAGGGGTTTGAAAACCACGTGGCTGTGGCACTTGGGGACAGGGTTTCGTTGGCACGGTGGGGTTTGGCTGGCAAGTGGAGTGGTTGATCTTGTAGGTGTTTTCCAACCTTAAGGATTCTGTGATTCTATAAAACTTCACATTCAGAGAAAATTGCTTTAGTAGCTTTGGAGTTGCATGTGCTTCCATTTGAAATATTGATGCACAGGAGAGCACTACGCTGCGTCCTCAAGCAATTCAAGAGGACTGGAAATAGGAGAGGATCCTTTCTCTCTAGGTCATCTTTAACCTCTTACTTCACAGTGCATGGGCAAACTTGGATTTAAGGCCTGAGTCAGTGCTTGTAGAGCTGATGGAAAGCCCCCTGTTGCCTCCGGTGACGCTCTGCGTGGTGGCCTCCAGAACATGTGTTGTCTTAGGGATTGAATTTGTTTTGGCAGTCAACTCTTCTGAACATTTTTATCAGTCGAAGACACCTTTTAAGGTGCCTAATTAAAAAAGAAGAGGCTACAATTCCTACTAAGACTTGGCATGTGTTGGCATTTTATGGTTCCTTTGTTCATGAGAGACTTAATCAGAACTGTTTGTAAATGGGAAAAGGTTAAACCATTACGTAGTGGGATTTAGAGAAGGTATTTAAAGTTTACCACCAGGAAAAGGGATTTAGGGGGAAAAAGGAGACACTGCTTTGTTGTATTTTTTGAAATTAATTACTTTTGAAATAATTAAACTTGAGGAATGTTTTGGGAAATAGTTTAAGAAATGGGTAAAGGAAGAGTAACCAGCATCATGTTCCTGGACCTGTACAAAGCGTTCGACACTGTCCTGCACAACATTCTGGTCAATAAGTTGGAGAGACGTGGATTTGGTGGATGGATCGCTTGGAGAATGAGGAACTGGCTGGATGGTTGCACCCAAAGAGTTGTGGTCAATGGTTGGATGTCCAAGTGGAGGTTGGTGAGGAGTGGTGTTCCTCAGGGACTGCTGTTTAACGTCTTTGTTAGACTCGTGGACTGTGGGATTGAGGGCATCTTCGGCAGGTTTGGTGATTACACCAATCCTTGTGGTGTGGTCACACGCTGGAGGGAAGGGATGGCATCCAGAGGGACCTGGACAGGCTGGAGAGGTGGGGTTCTGAGAACTTCATGGAGTTCAACAAGGCCAAGGCCAAGGTCCTGCACCAGGGTCAGGGCAATCTCAAGCACAAATCCAAGCTGGGCGAAGAGTGGATTGGGAGCAGCCCTGAGGAGAAGGCCTTGGGGTGCTGGGGGAGGAGAAGCTCCCCAGGAGCCGGCAATGGGCGCTCCCAGCCCAGAAACCAAGGGTGTCCTGGGCTGCACCCAAAGAGTGGGAGCAGAGGGGAGGGAGGGGATTCTGCCCCTCTGCTGCGCTCTGGGGAGACCCCACCTGGAGCCCTGGGTCCAGCTCTGGAGTCCTGAGCACAGGAAGGACCTGGAGCTGTTGGAGCGAGTCCAGAGGAGGCCACGGAGATGATCCAAGAGCTGGAGGGGAGGGCGAGTACTTCCAAGAGTTGCATGAAGCAGATCTAATGGTTCCCAGCTGTCATCAGAAGGTCATAGAATGCTTTGGGTTGGAAGGGACTTTTAAAGGCCGTCCAGTCCAGCCCCCTTGCAGGAGCAGGGACATCTTTAACAGATCAGGTTGCTCAGAGCCTCATCCAACCTGACGTCGACTGTTTTGAGGAATGAGGCCTCCGTTATCTCTCTGGGCAACCTGGGCCACTGCTGCACCATCCTCATCGTAAAAAATTTCCTCCTTGTATCCCATCCCTGGAGGTGTTCAAGGCCGGGTTGGATGGGGCTTTGAGCCCCCTGATCCAGTGGGAGGTGTCCCTGCCCATGGCAGGGGGGTTGGAACTGGATGGGCTTCGAAGTCCTTTCCAACTCAAACCCTTCTCTGATTCTAAGTTAGCAGAAGATACAGTTTGTCCTCCTCATCTCTAGGATTGTTCAGAACATCATTATAAAATGAATCTGTTTCTCTTCATTGTTATTCAAATGCCATGTCCCAGACACATTGATTAATCCCTAAATGAGACCTCTGAGATGGAAGATAAGTACCCTCATTCCTATTGTTCTAATTCTGAGCGGAGTCTGTTACAATAAACGGTGCCGCGTCTATTGAATTCACACTGAAAGGAAGAAGTAAAGTAGAGGTTTGACTTGTAGCGTTGTCACATGGATTCTTTTTCTTCAGGAACCTTCCTTTTAAATGCAGAATATATTTAAATTTCAAAAAGCATTGAAAACCGATGCATTCTGGCATCTCAACGTAAGGCAGCGATTCTTACACCGTGCCGAAAACTGTCTTTTACAAAATCTTATCTTGGCATCAGTTTTGTTGGGGCACTGAAGCCCAAGGAAATGGAGTTTGCTTTGCCCTAACTTGTGTTTTCATTCCACTTTTTTAGGAGTTCTTTGAGAATCCTGCTTTTCGCCCCGACGGCATGAAGCTCTATCCGACCCTCGTGATCCGTGGCACCGGTCTCTACGAGCTCTGGAAGACTGGAAGATACAAGAGCTACCCCCCCAGCACTTTGGTGGATCTGGTGGCCAGAATCCTGGCTCTGGTCCCACCGTGGACACGTGTGTACCGTGTTCAGAGGTAATTTTCAGTAGCAGACCTTGTATATTGATTTATTGCCCTTAGAGTAATTCTTACTTTAATTACAGAAAGATCTGACTCAGTCATTGATTGCTTTTCAGACTTTATTGTTAATGCACTGAGTATGGAGATTGAAATGAGATCTTAGGGAGAAATGTTTTCCTGTGAGGGTGGGGAGGCCCTGGCCCAGGTTGCCCAGAGCAGTGGTGGCTGCCCCATCCCTGGAGGTGTTCAAGGCCAGGTTGGATGGGGCTTTGGGCAACCTACCTCACTTGGAGCCTTGCATCCAGCTGTGGAGTCCTCAGCACAGGAAAGACATTGACCCGTTGGAGCAGGTCCAGAGGAGGCCACTGAAATGATCAAAGGCCTGGGACACCTCCCCTGTGAAGAGAGGCTGAGAGAGATGGGGTTCTTCATCTTGGAGAAGAGAAGATGCCGAGACCTTATTGAGGCCTTTCAATACTTGATAAAAAAGATGGGGAAAAGCTTCTTAGCAGGGCCTGTGGCAACAGGTCAAGGAGGAATGGGTTTAAACTAAAAGAGAGGTTTAGACTAGGTATTAGGAAGAATTTTTTTTCACTGAGGGTGGGGAGGCCCTGGCCCAGGTTGCCCAGAGGTCATGGATGCCCCATCCCTGGAAATGTTCAAGGTCAGGTTGGATGAGGCTCTGAGCAATCTGATCTGGTTGAAGATGTCCCTGCTCACTGCAGGGGGGTTGGACTGGATGATCTTCATGGTCCCTTCCAATCCAAACCAGTCTATGGCTCTGTGGTCCAGTGGGAAGTGTCCCTGCCCACAGCAGGGGGCTTGGAACTGGGTGATCTTTAAGGTCTCTTCCAACCCCAACCATTCTGATTCTCTTGGTTTTAAGCTGGTAAGAATGGAAGAGGCCAAGTGGAATGAGAAGCTGTTTAAACTGAGCTGCCTCCCTGGTGCACCCAGAAACTTCACCGTTTCTGGAGGGCCCGCTTTCGCTGCCCGTCGGACAAGAACGCAGCGCGTGGCACGCGTAGGACCGTAATGATGTGGGTGGATGATTCCCTCTTGGCTGTGGGTGAGGTTTCCTCCATTTATTGCCAGAGCTGCAAGGTGTCTCATACAGTGTTTTTGGCTGTGAAGACTTCCTGTCATTGCCCGTGGGTGTTGCAGGGTTTTCATAAGTGGTTCTGCTGTTATTTCCAGCAGTCACCTCCCAGGACGATGGATAATACTTCCATTTAGCTCTGTAATTTCAGTGTGAGATCTTCCTTGGATTGTTTTTCTTCTGTTATCTCCATATCTCTCTGATATTAGAAGGGAGGCTACAACATGCTTGCCTGTTTTTCCACGTGCAGACAATGTTCAATTGTCTTCCAACCACATCAGCTGGGAACAGGGCCAGGAGCTCTCCAAAAGCCTGCAGGATGAGAAAGACTCGTGCATTAGACCTCACCAAGCCTGGACTTCTCCAAGGAATTCCATTTTGTGCCCTACCAGAAATGTGATGGGACAGGGATAAGCAGAGAAAAATAGAATAATGGAATCATTGAGGTTGGGAAAGACCTCTAAGATCCTCCAGTCCAACCATCAGCCCAACCCCACCGAGCCTGCAAAACCATGTCCCAAAGTGCCACGGCCACATGCTTTTTGAACCCCTCCAGGGACAGGGACACCCCCACTGCCCTGGGAGCCTCTGCCAGGGCTTCACCACTCTGTCAGAAAAGAAATTGTTCCCAATATCTGGTGTAAACCTTCCCTGGATGTGATGCTGAGGAAGGAAACAAAATTTGGCTTACAGGATATACTCGACTCAGTATTCCCTGAGGCTTTTCGTATCACTTGCAGAGGCATTATTAAAGGCAAAACTCCTGTCTGTTCACCCTGCACATCTCCTCCTTTACCAGTTCCACAAGAGACACAATGGCCCATTTGTTCATGAAGCCGTCATAAAATCATGGGATGGTTTGTGTTGGAAGGGACCTCAAAGCCCACCCAGTTCCAACCCCCTGCCATGGGCAGGGACACCTCCCACTGGATCAGGGGGCTCAAAGCCACATCCAACCTGGCCTTCAACACCTCCAGGGATGGGGCAGCCACCACTGCTCTGGGAAACCTGGGCCAGGGCCTCCCCACCCTCACAGCAAAACATTTCTCCCTTAGATCTCATCTCAATCTTCTCCCTTTCAGCTTCAAACCCTTCCCTCTCATCCTTTCCCTGCATTCCCTGCATCGTATTTAAAACAAACATGTTTATTTTTAGAGGTCTTCTCCTAAGGAACACAGACCTGGGAACATCTTTTGCTTTGTGTGTTGGTTTGCCTGAGCTTTGCTGTGGTCTCTCGTGCCACCAGCAGCAGCCTCCACCCAGCTGTCAGCCCCTTGTCAGTTGTTATGTTCCGCTGGAATAGCTGTTTTCTTACTGACAGCCCAATGTTATCTGAAACTTGTTCGTGGTGATTATGGATTTTTACACCTCCAGTGCAAAGTCCAAAAGCTATTACTGTGATCTAAATTGCTTTGGGGGCCAGCGGGTGACTCTGTCAGAGAATAATGAACAAAGCCAGATTTCTAAAGACGTTTCTGGGCTGTTCCCAGCCTTGCTTTGCAGTGCACAGCGAGCTTTTCGTAGAATCATGGAATGGTTTGAGCTGGAAGGGACCTCAAAGCCCATCCATTTCCAGCCCTGGTGCCATGGACAGGGACACCTCCCACTGGATCAAATTCAAAGCCCCGTCCAGCCTAGACTTGAACACCTCCAGGGAGGTGTCTCACCACCCTTATTGTGAAGAATTTCTTCCTAATGTCTAATCAAAATCCTTCCCCCTTCCAGTTTGAAGTCGTTAATTCAATCTCATCCCCTGTGGACACTTGAAAGAAATTCATCAGCTGAGGCTGAGCTTCCTGATGTGTCATAGAATCATGGAATGGTTTGGATTGGAAGGGACCTTAAAGCTCATCCAGTTCCAACCCCCCTGCCATGGGCAGAGACACCTTCCAGTAGACTTTTCTCCACTCTCCATTGCTCCCTCGGCTCTTTCCATCCCAAGTCCTCCTTCCTTCATCCACATCTTGCATTTCAGGCTTTATTTCCACAATCCTTTTGGATCCAGCTGTGCCTCAGACAAGTTATCCCGCGCTCTCTGTATGCACACCAGCTGGTTGGTGCCTGCCTTGGGGTTTTCTAGGAAACCCCACCAGGACAGTCATCAGGAAAAAGGTCTTCACCAAAAGTGTTCTGAGGCCCTGTCAGAGGCTCCCAGGGAGGTGGTGGAATCCCCATCCCTGGAGGGGTTCAAAAACCATGTGACCATGGCACTTTGAGACATGGTTTGGTTGGCGCAGTGGGGTTGGGTTGATGGCTGGACTGGATGATCTTAGAGGTCTTTTCCAACCTTAATGATTCCATGATTCTACACTCAATATAATCACTTTGGGAAGTCAAGTGAGCATGGCAGAGGTGTCACTGACAAAATGCTTTGAAGTCTTTCTGCTTCAGGAAACCAAGTGAAATATGTTTAAAACCTAATGAGATGCTGTTTGTGATGGTGGTTGGAGCAGAATAGATCTTCCAGTGTATTTTGTAACTGTCAGAGATGCTTAATACTCTCTTTATCCCGAGTGTTTGTGAAGCTCATTATCACCACAGAGCTTTGATGTGTGCAAAGGTGTGAAATGAAAGTGCTGCCACACACATTGAGACTTTTTCTTTCCTGGATCTCGGTGTTGTATGTGGGTGTTATTTTCATTGCCCTCACGGGGAGGTAGAATCACAGAACCATACAATGGTTTGGGCAGATCATCCTCGTGGCCTCCTCTGGACCTGTTCCAACAGTCTTTCTTATGTTGGGGATTCCAGAGCTGGACCCAGGGCTCCAGGTGGGGTCTCCCCAGAGCGCAGCAGAGGGGCAGAATCCCCTCCCTCCCCTCTGCTCCCACTCTTTGGGTGCAGCCCAGGACACCCTTGGTTTCTGGGCTGGGAGCGCCCAATGCCGGCTCCTGGGGAGCTTCACCTCCCCCAGCACCCCAAGGCCTTCTCCTCAGGGCTGCTCCCAATCCATTCTCCTCCCAGCCTGGATTTGTGCTTGGGATTGCCCTGACCCAGGTACAGGACCTTGGCCTTGGCCTTGTTGGACTCCATGAGGTTCTCATAGCCCCACTTCTCCAGCCTGTCCAGGTTCCTCTGGATCATAGAATCCCTTGTTTGGAAAGACTGTTGAGATCATCAGGTCCAGCCATACCTGTCCACTACTGAACCATGTGCCTGAGAAGCTCATCAACCTGTCTTTTAAACAACTGCAGGGATGGAGACTCCACCACCTCCCTGGGCAGCCTCTGCCAGGGCCTGACCACCCTTTCAGTGAAGAAATTTTTCCTAATATCCAGTCTAAACATGCTCTGGTGGAACTTGTGGCCATTCCCTCTCATCCTATCCCCTGTCACTTGGGAGAAGAGACCAACCCCTGCCTGGCTCCGACCTCCTTTCAGGCAGTTGCAGACAGTGATGAGGTCTCCCCTCAGCCTCCTCTTCTCTGGGCTGAACAACCCCAGGTCCCTCAGCTGCTTCTCACAGGACTTGTTCTCCAGCCCCTTCCCCAGCCTCGTTGCCCCTCTCTGGATGCTCTCCAGCCCCTCAATGTCCTTCTTGTACTGAGGGGCCCAGAACTGCCCCCAGTACTCGAGGTGTGGCCTCACCAGTGCTGAGCACAGGGGCACAATCCCTGCCCTGCTCCTGCTGCCCACGCTGTGTCTGATCCAGGCCAAGATGCCATTGGCCCTCTTGGCCCCCTGGGCCACTGCTGGATCCATCCCTTCCCTTCATCGTGTGAGCACTCCACACAGTTGGTGTCATTTCAGTATGACTTTCTCCAGCTGACGGGAGGTCCAGTGCTTTACTTCCCTGCTCTTTTTCCTGTAAACCCGAATTCCTCCCCTTCTTGAATGCCAAAGAGTTGAGGCAAAACACAATTAGCGACCCGGTTCATTTATTCCGTGGATTTCTTTGAGTAAATAAGACAGTGCAGAGCCAACACAACCTACTTCAAAGAGCTTCAATTAGAGGAAATGAGCACTTCACGTTGCGACTAAAGGACACACTAGAGGAGAACAGCATTTTCATCAGGGCATATTAGATCTACAGTGATAATTTAACTAAACGCCTTTCTTCTAATTATGGAACAGCTCCAAAAAGTCAGGCTTTGTGTATTTTCCCCGCAGGGACAGAGATAAAACATCCTGACATCTTCCAGTACCAGGTCTTTAGTGAAATCCAGCTCTGAAAGAGTAAATAAATACGGCAAATAAAAGATGGGTTACGAGATCCAGTAACTGAAGCCACTCTCATCTGCCTGGATGGGAGAGAACTTAATTAAAACAAGAATGGGAAAATTAAGCTCTTTAAGAAGGAGAAAGCAAGAAATTGGTTTTTCACCCCCACTTCAGACTAAGGCAGAGCATTTAAATACCTACCCTGTGTGCATGTTGAGCGTAAACACGGACGGCCTGTTTGGAATGGTCACAAAACTCATGGAATGGGTTGGGTTGGATGGGATCTCGAAGTCCAACCGGTTCCAACCCCGTAGCAGGGACACCTCCCGGTAGACCAGGCTGCTCCAGGCTCCATCCAGCCTGGCCTTGAAGACTTCAGTGATTGTAACTTGTTAAAATGCTAAACAAATGCAGGGATACAGGGGATTAAATCCTGACCTTATTAAAGTTAATGTGGAATTTGCCAGAAGCTTCAGCACGGCCGATTTAATCTTCTATTTGTGAAGAATTAATGCATTGCTTAGGACATTTGTGAGGCAGTTGACTGAAGCACACGGTGAAAATCTACAGATCTCGAGTCTGCTCTCAGCTCTCACTTATTCTGTGATCTCAGTTGAGTGAGGTATTTCATTTCTTCATATTTCATTTCTTCATTTTCGTTTCTACGTTTGTTGCCCCTCTGCTCCACCCTGGTGAGACCTCACCTGGAGTCTTGCGTTCAGTTCTGGAGTCCTCGGCGTGGGAAGGACCTGGAACTGTTGGAAGAGGTCCAGGGCAGGCCACGGAGATGATCCAAGGGCTGGAGAACCTCCTTTATGAGGGCAGGGTGGGAGAGTTGGGGTTGTTCATCCTGGAGAAGAGAAGTTCTCCAGGGGCACCTCATAGTGGCCTTCCAGTACTTGAACGGGCTCCAGGAAAGCTGGGGAGGGACTCTTGATAAGGGAGTGCAGGGATAGGACAAGACGGAATGTTTTTCAGCTGGAAGAAGAGAGACTGAGATGAGATCTGAGGGAGGAGTGTTTTGCTGTGAGGGTGGGGAGGCCCTGGCCCAGGTTTCCCAGAGCAGTGGTGGCTGCCCCATCCCTGGAGGTGTTCAAGGCCAGGTTGGATGTGGCTTTGAGCAACCTGATCCAGTGGGAGGTGTCCCTGCCCATGGCAAGGGGAGTTGGAACTGGATGGGCCTTGAGATCCCTTCCCACCCAGACCCTTCTGTGATTCTGTGACATCGGAGTGTGATGCTGAAGCAGGAGAAGTATCCTGGAGCCTGATGCCCTCGTTTTCATTCTTAACTTAAAGGAAACCTCCTTTTCTTGCTCCCCTTGCCATTGTCTCAGGTTTCTCCAAGGCTGGAGCAGCGTAAGGATCAGGTGTTTAGGACCCTTGAAGACCTTTATCATTTTATAGAGCTACTGCTGAAATTGGTGATTGCTAATGGGGACCATGATGTGCAGACGAGTCCTTCAGGAGCTGAATGGATCAATTAAGACATTTTGAGAGGTCATCAGGCAGCTGCGAGGTGGTGATGACTTTCAGTCACTGCTGAACCATGATGGATTGAGCTAATTACATTACCAAGTCCCTGAACCATCCCGTTCTCTGAATGGGTTTTGTGATATTCAGTTCTTTCCTCTGTTGAAGGCTCACGTGGGTAGAGAAGAAGGAACATCCACCAAGGAAGGTTGGAGCTCCATCCTGAGAGCAACCTGTTGTAGAATGTACCAAGTATCTTTCATGGAGTCATGGAATGGTTTGGGTTGGAAGGGACCTTAAAGCCCATCCAGTTCCAACCACCCTGCCATGGTCAGGGACACCTTCAGCTGGACCAGTTGTTTCCCATTTGTACAGTCCTTGTTTCCCTGTGGAGGACCTGAGGGGGTTTGGGTTACACAGAGGTGCAGTTGGGTGGTGTCGTATCAGGTGCCAGGGCAGAGCTGAAGAAGGAAGAGGGTGAAGCATTTGGAATCACCAAGTGCTGCAGCATTAAGTAGGAGGGGAGAGTGGAATGGGATGTGATCTGGATGCGTAAATCCCCCCTTTCCCTAGGGATGGTGTCCTGCTTTCCAGAGCTCTAGTGGGACAAACTGCCCTGGAAGGCAGTGGAGATGCCAAACGTGGTCTTGCTCTCAAATGTCACTTTGGTACCTCCCTTGGAGAAGTAAAAGAAGAACTTCTGCCATTTCCAGAATTTTGAGGAGCAGCTTATGTCCTGTGTCTTCTTGTCTTATGAGGAGTGGCTGAGGGCCCTGGGGCTGTTCAGTCTGGAGAAGAAGAGGCTGAGGGGAGACCTCATCACTGTCTACAACTGCCTGAAAGGAGTTTGGAGCAACGTGGGTGCTGGTCCTTTCTCCCAAGTAAAAAGGGATTGGGCAAGAGGAAGTGTCCTCAAGTTGCACCAGGGCAGGTTTAGATTGGATATTGGGAACAGTTTCTTTCCTGACAGAGTGCTGAAGCCCTGGCAGAGGCTCCCAGGGCAGTGGTGGAGTTCTCATCCCTGGAGAGGTTCAAAACTTGTGTGGCCGTGGCACCTGGGGACAGGGTTTGGTCACCACGGTGGGGTTGGGCTGACAGTTGAAGTGGTTGATCTTAGAGGTCTTTTCCAACCTCTGTGTTTTATGACTTAGAACCCCCTAGGACAGCCTGAGACTTTCTGGCTGGGCTTTGCTGCAGATCATTTGCCAAACAGAACCTTTTTGCTTTTAAGCAGTTCCCATTCTGGTATAAAAACATTGTCATTCCGATGAATTTTCCCTGATGAGCATTCAGCTTGGAGGAAAGATGGGGACAGACCTTCTAGCAAGGCCTTTTGTGACATGATGGTTTTAAACTAAGGGACAGGAGATTAAAACTGGATATTAGGAAGAAATTGTTTACACTGAGGGTGGGAGGCCCTGGCCCAGGTTGCCCACAGAGGTGGTCGTTGCCCCATCCCTGGCAACACTCAAGGCCAGGTTGGATGGGGCTTTGAGGCGCCTGATCTCGTTGGACACGTCCCTGCTTATTGCAGGAGGGTTGGACTGGGTGGGCTTCATGGTCCTTTCCAACCCAAACCATTCTCTGATTCTAAGGAAACCATCTGGTTCCCAGTTGCAGGTCTCCAGCAGCAGATACCATGCAGAACATCTGAGATGGAGTCCTAGGTGAGGCACAGGCTCAGCTGAAGGATCCTTTTTCCCCCAGACTTCCCAGGAAGAACTGAGAGCCAAATTATAACCTATTTCTTGGGAGTGTAAAAGCCTTCTTTTATCTTGTCTTTTTTCTAAGATAAAATCTGTAGCTTTTTGCCTTCATTTTTCTCCTGCTTTTAGTTGTGTTTTGCCTGGGTTATTTCTTGTTCAAACAAGGACTTGAAACAAAGGTAATTCAGATAAACTCTGTGGTCAGCAATTTGAGATCTTGGCTTGGGTGACCATAATGGCACTTTTAGAGTAGAAGAAGAGAGATTTAGATTAGATATTAGGAAGCAACTTTTTATGCTGAGGGTGGGGAGGCCCTGGCCCAGGTTGCCCAGAGCAGTGGTGGCTGCCCCATCCCTGGAGGTGTTCAAGGCCAGGTTGGATGGGGCTTGGAGCCCCCTGATCCAGTGGGAGGTGTCCCTGCCCATGGCAGGGGGATGGAACTGGAAGGGCTTCATGGTTCCTTCCAAACCATTTTATGATTGTTTGCTGATGCAGTTTTTTCAAGGCTTGTGTTTTTCCTCTTACACACAGAGACATCCCAATGCCACTGGTCAGCTCGGGAGTGGAGCACGGGAACCTGAGAGAGCTTGCCTTGGCCAGGATGAAAGACCTTGGGACACAGGTGAGATGTTTGTCAGCTGAGGGTGAGCTGCTTGGTGACTTTACATAGAGAGTCACAGAACCATAGGATGGGTTGGGTGGGGAGGGACCTCAAAGCCCAGCCAGTTCCACCCCCTGCCATGGGCAGGGACACCTCCCACTGGATCAGGGGACTCCAAGCTCCATCCAACCTGTCCTTGATCACCTCCAGGGATGGGGCAGCCACCACTGCTCTGGGAAACCTGGGCCAGGGCCTCCCCACCCTCAAAGGAACACATTTCTTCCTAAGATCTCATCCCAATCTCTCCTCTTTCAGCTTCAAACCATTCCTCTTGTCCTCTCCCTGCACTCCCTGATCAGGAGCCCCTCCCCAGCTTTCTTCTTGTCCACCTTTAAGTACTGAAAGTAGGAAAGTCACGACCAGCAGGCAGGACAGGACCAGGTTCACTGCTGAGCTAAAGCAGTGTTCAAAGCTCTTTCAAAACCATTTTAATGACTGAGAAGCTTCTTGATGACACTTTTGAAAAGCTGGGTTTTTAGTTTACCTCTTTCACCTCCTTCCTGAAGGGACTTGGTTTCTGATATTCTGTTCTTTAACAGAGTGAAACCAGAAATGAGAGCAGAGACAGGAAGGTTTCTTTTTAATTTATGCTGTTAGAAATCCTCCTGTTCTTTTTCCCACGCACGCACTCACTCGGCTGAACAATTGGAAGAAAAGCTCTGAGTCTGAGGCCACAGAAATGTTGCCGGAGAGATTTCAGCACAAACAAATGAGATTTGATGTTCTTGATATTTCTGAGGTCAAATAAAAATATGAGCGGGGGTGGAGAGAAGGAGGGGGAGGGAGGAATTGCATCTGGATTTGAAGTCAGAAAGAGGTACCCATACCCAGTCTTCATTTCTCTCCCAAGGTGGCTGTGGCAGTTGGGATTCACTTTGTCCCCCCTCTGGGGCTGCTCTGGCACTGCTCATTCTTTCAACCTCCCTCTGAAACCTCTTTATCACAGTTTGCAGATCCATCACTGAAGTTATGCCCAGGCTCTTCCTTTCTTGGCATGTCCAGCTTCCTAGACAAAATTGTAGAACCATGGAATGGTTTGGGTTGGAAAAGACCCTAAAACCCATCCAGTTCCAACCCCCCTGCCATGGGCAGGGACACCTCCCACTGGACCAGGGGCCTCCAAACCCCATCCAACCTGGCCTTGAACACCTCCAGGGATGGGGCAGCCACCACTGCTCTGGGAAACCTGGGCCAGGGCCTCCCCACCCTCTGCCTGAGGAATTCCTTTCCAATGTCCAATCTCCCCCCTTCCAATTTAAAGTCATTCCCACTCTTCCTGTCACTCCAGGCTCTTGGAAGAAGCCCCTCCCCAGCTTTCCTGGAGCCCCTTTCAGTCCTGGGAGGCTTCTCTAAGGTCTCCCCACAGCCTTCTCTTTTCCAGGATGAACAACCCCAACTCTCCCAGCCTGTTCTCACAGCAGAGGTGCTCCAGCCCTCTCATATGAATCCCATTGGATCATTTTCTGTTCCTCATCGTCCTGTCCCTGCACTCCTTGATAAAGAGCCCCTCTCCAGCTTTCCCATAGACCCCCTTAAACACGCCCCATCCAACCTGACCTTGAACACCTCCAGGGATGGGACAACCACCACTTCCCTGGGCAACCTGGGCCAGGGCCTCCCTGCCCTCATTGTGAAGACTTTCTCCCTGATGCCCAATCTAAATCATCCCCCTTCCAGTTTAAAGCCATTTCCCCTCGTCCTGTCACTCCAAGCCCTTGTAAAAAAAATCCCTCCCCAGCTTCCCTGGATCTCCCTTCTAGTACTGGAAGGCCGCTGTGAGGTCTTCGTGGAGTCATCTCTTCTCCAGGATCAGAAAATAAACTCCAGACTGTCTTCCTTCCAGCTGGGCTTTCCAGACCACTTAATCACTCCTGAGCTGATGCCTTGGACTTCTCCTTAGATCATCCCTCCCAGCCTCTCTGCAGCAGCAAGCCAGGCGTTGGCAGACGCCTTCGCCAACCACAGAAGCTTCCATCCCTCCTGCTGACTCTTCACTTCAAAACCAGGCAGGGGAGACAACCTCTGTGGTGCAGCTAAGCCTCTTCAATTGAGCTCTTTAGGGCTCCAAGTGAACTCTTCCCTGGGTTTGATACTCAAACCACATCATTTGATCTGGAACTGTTCAAAAGCAGCTGGAGAAGCGGGGAGAGTTGATCCGTGGCAATCAGGGTTGAGCTGAGCCATTACAGGGCTTGGCAGGCTGGCAGTCATCGCTTTGAGAAGAACCAAATCTCTGCTGTGCAGATGATTATAGACTTTAATTTAGTGAGGCAGAAACGCTGCAGCTGGTGGGATGAGGAACCAAACACCCTGCTGCAGTCCAGCTTGGAAGGGAAGATACCATCGTGTTTCTTTGTGCCAAAGGAGAATGCTATAAAATAGGCTTTATCCTCTTGTCTCTCAGCGTGGAAAAAGAGATGGAAACACCAAACCAAGGAAGGGACTTGAAGGAATCTCATATATTTCCAGGCTTGATAGTAAAGATGAGCCAACTGACCAGCTCTGATGTGCCTTTGAGGAGAGGTTTGGTGAGGAGAGTGTTTGAGGGATGGATATCCATCATGCCAAGACCTCCAGGGAAGCAGTCACACCCTGACAATATTCCAGAAGGGTTTGGCCAAGGCCCTCACCCCACGGGGTGAATGTTGGGGTTGTCCTGTGGAACAGGAGTTGGACTCGATGATCCCTGTGGGTCCCTTCCAGCTCAGGGCATTCTGTGATTCTCTTGTGTCTGTGGTGCCTGGAGAGAAGTTATTCTTGAGGAGCCTTCTTGGAGGGACCAGGCAATGGCCTTCGTGACTGCCAGTCACTGAGAGCAAGTGGAGACACACAGAGGGGACACAGAATGTTAAAATCATACCCTCACTGAGGTTGGAAAAGCCCTCCAAGCTCATCCAGTCCAAACACCAGCCTGACCCCACTGAGCCAACCAAACCCTGGCCACAAGTGCCACGGCCACATGATATTTGAACCCCTCCAGGGATGGGGACTCCACCCCTGCCCTGGGAGCCTCTGCCAGAGCATCACCACTTCACCAGATATTTCCCAATATCCAATCTAAACCTCCTCTGGCACAACTTGAGGCCATTTCCTCTCATCCCATCCCTTGGGAGCAGAGCCCAACCCCCCCTGGCTCCACCCTCCTCTCCAGGAGCTGCAGAGAGCCATGAGGTCTCCCCTCAGCCTCCTCTTCTCCAGACCAAACCCCCCAGGGCCCTCAGCCGCTCCCACAACCCCTGTTCTCCAGACCCTTCCCCAGCTCCGCTCCCTTCTCTGGACACATCCCAGCAGCATCTCAGAATACCTCGTCCTTCCTCAGTTCTGAGCTCTTGATGAGTGGGTTTTCCTCTGCCTTTTATTGCTCTGTTTGAGCAGCTGGGAAATTGTAAACCAAGGTAGAATTTGTCTCCTGTAAAACTACATCAAATCCCGCTTTTGTCACAGCACACTGTAAAACAAACAACTAAGAAAATCACTTTTTTCTGCTATTTCATAGAATCCTAAAATCATGGAATGGGTTGGGTTGGAAGGGACCTCAAAGCCCATCCAGTTCCAACCCCCCTGCCATGGGCAGGGACACCTCCCACTGGATCAGGGGGCTCCAAGCCCCATCCAACCTGGCCTTGAACACCTCCAGGGATGGGGCAGCCACCACTGCTCTGGGCAACCTGGGCCAAGGCCTCCCCATCCTCACAGCAAAACATTTCTCCCTAAGATCTCATCTCAATCTCCCCTCTTGCAGCTTCAAACCCTTCCTCTCATCCCATCCCTGCACTCCTTGATCCAGAGCCCCTCCTCAGCTTTCCTGGAGCCCCTTTCAGTCCTGGGAGGCTGCTCTAAGGTCTCCCCACAGCCTTCTGCTCTCCAGGATGAACAACCCCAACTTTCCCACCCTGTCCTCACACCAGAGGTTCTCCAGCCCTTGGATCATCTCCGTGGCCTCCTCTGGACTCGCTCCAACAGCTCCAGGTCCTTCCTGTGCTCAGGACTCCGGAGCTGGACCCAGGGCTCCAGGTGGGGTCTCCCCAGAGCACAGCAGAGGGGCAGAATCCCCTCCCTCCCCTCTGCTCCCACTCTTTGGGTGCAGCCCAGGACACCCTTGGTTTCTGGGCTGGGAGCGCCCATTGCCGGCTCCTGGGGAGCTTCTCCTTCCCCTGCACCCCAAGGCCTTCTCCTCAGGGCTGCTCTTAGTCCAGTCCAGTTCTCATTTAAAAGCAAGAAAAAGGTTCCTGAGCTTCAACATTTGATGATTTAAGAAGTCTCTGGTGCCTTAGGGCAGATTTTGCCCATTTTAGACCTTCCCAGTGTTGGGTAGAAGTGAACTGAACCCAAGTCCTTTTTCCTCCCTTATTCTCTCGTGTGTGTTGACTTTGCCTCTGGTCCCTGCTGTTTGTGAATCAAAGGGTTCTGTTTCCTCATGAGCCACAATGGTTGCTTTGTGAATTGATTTTTGCCAGCATGTCTTTCCATTTAGCACTAAGACCTCTTTCTGAGCTGTATTAGGGATGGATCGGTGAGCACTTTTATTTTGAAGTCCATCCATTTGAAATCCATCCTCGCCACTTCACGCTATTTCACTTCAGTTTCCAACCCAATAGGTGGCTGGAAATCTACGTTTCCAACTTAATATTTTTCTCCTGTGTAATTTATTTCCCCCCCTCCCTTTCTTTTCCCAGTGTCGTGATGTAAGGACAAGAGAAGTTGGAATTCAAGAAATTCACCATAAAGTAAGACCATATCAGGTAAGATTTGTCTTTTCCTTCAAGGAGCTTCCTTCAGGCATCATTTATTGTCAGTGTTCGGTGCGGAGGTGTTGGGATCCATTTGTTGCACATCCAGTCCTGCTGTTTGCTTTTGTAGCTGGATCCAATTTTCCATTCATTTTCTCAGCAGCTTTGGGTGTCTTTTGTTTGAGCCCAGTCACATGTTGAAATTTATGGACCACTGTGTTCAATAAACTGATCACAGCCAGCAGTTAGGTTGGTGTTTGCTCTGCTATAACAAAGTAAGGAGCTCTTTCTTCCTCCTTCTCAGCCTTCTCTTTTCTCCCTCCTCATTACAAATTTGGGTTAGAAAACACCAAAAGCACAGTGTGTCTGTGCTGAACTGGAGGGAGTGATTAGCAAGATGAATTTACAGCCTGATTTTTGAATGTGTGGGTTTGTATCAGCAAATTAAATATCATAATATCATAGAGTGGTTTGGATTGGAAGAGACCTTAAAGCCCATCCAGTTCCACCCCCCTGCCATGGGCAGGGACACCTCCCACTGGATCAGGGGGCTCCAAGCCCCATCCAGCCTGGCCTTGAACACCTCCAGGGATGGGGCAGCCACCACTGCTCTGGGAAACCTGGGCCAGGGCCTCCCCACCCTCATCGCGAAGAATTTCTTCCCAATGTCCAATCTAAATCTTCCCCCTTGAATTTAAAGCCATTTCCCCTCATTGTATGACTATGTTTCCTTTTAAAAAGCCCCTCCCCAGCTTTCCTGGAGCCCCTTTCAGTCCTGGGAGGCTGCTCTAAGGTCTCCCTGGAGCCTTCTCTTCTCCAGGATGAACAACCCCAACTCTCTCAGCCTGTCCTCACAGCAGAGGGGCTCCAGCCCTCAGCATCTTCATGGCCTCCTCTGAACCCCCTCTGACAGTTCCATCACCTTGTTATGTTGGGGATTCAAATATAGGTATTTATATGCACTTGTATGTGTTTATAGGTGAGGAGATCCATTGAGCTTATGGCACATATATCGTGCTTTTCCTTCCTAAAAGAGCCCACAAAAAGATCACTGTGCTTATTTTATCAAAAGGAAAAGCTTCACTGCTGAATTTTGAGTATCCCATTTAGGATATTTATCCTCCAGCTCACTGTAGACACAAGGAGGGATCAATCCTTCCTGAAAGTTTTCAGGAGGTCCATGGGTGGCATCCAGAGAGATAAGCTTTCTCTGATCAGGGAGATACAGTTTAGTAGGGATCTGGTTCAGTGGAGGACAGGGACGGTTGGACTCGGTGATCTCAAAGATCTTTTCCAACCAAGTGTTTCTAAGATTCTGTGATTGCACAGAGTTGGGTCCATCTTAGTGCAAATGCATTCTGCAGCTAAAAAGTCATGTCCTGGAAGTGTTCTCCACTTCCTTTGCTGACATTAAGGACTGAAATGCTTGTAGAGTTTGTCTGTCATATCATAGAATCATAGAATGGGTTGGGTCGGAAGAGACCTTAAAGCCCATCCAGTCCCATCCCCCTGCCATGGGCAGGGACACCTCCCACTGGCTCAGGGGGCTCCAAGCCCCATCCAACCTGGCCTTGAACACCTCCAGGGATGGGGCAGCCACCACTGCTCTGGGAAACCTGGGCCAGGGCCTCCCCACCCTCACAGCAAAACATTTCCCCCTCAGATCTCATCTCAATCTCCCCTTTTTCAGCTTCAAACCATTCCCCCTCATCCTGTCCCTGCACTCCCTGATCAAGAGCCCCTCCCCAGCTTTCCTGGAGCCCCTTTCAGTCCTGGGAGGCTGCTCTAAGCTCTCCCCACAGCCTTCTCTTCTCCAGGCTGAACAACCCCAACTCTCTCACCCTGTCCTCATAAGGGAGGTCCTCCAGCCCTCGGATCATCTTTGTGGCCAGGTTGGATGGGGCTTGGAGCCCCCTGATCCAGTGGAAGGTGTGCCTGACAGTGGGTTGGAACTGGATGTGCTTTGAGGTCCCTCCAACCCAAACCATTCCACGATTCTATGAAATCCAGTATGGAAATGTATCATGATCCCCTCAAAATTACCTTGTTCTCTGCCAGAACTGAAGCTGTAGGGCCTCATCTGCAGCCCCTGTGCTCTGCTCCCGGTATCCAATCTGGTCATTTCACGAATTCTCTTCCGCTGAGGCCTGTTGCCTGCAGTGCCAGTCTCATTTAAATTTTAAATTCCTTGAGTAATTAGCAAATAGCTCATCACAGGGTTTCAAAAGCAACGTTATGTTGAAAATTCCCTTTGTTAAACTCATCCATCTGAGTGGCAGGAGGGTGTCGTTATGGGGCTCCACAGTAGCCATCATGACAGCAACTGCCAGCGAGACCCTGAGGATGGGGTAATTTTTCATGCACTTTTGACTAATGACAGGTATGATGTTGTTCTTGGCTTGATAAGTAAACAACTTGTCCTCTTGATAAGAGGGGCTATCGTTTCAGATCTAAACTAAATTAATCGCTTGCTGTAATTAGTTCCACTTTGTGCGACTCCTTTCTGTGTGGATTTCTATGATGGTGATGATGTGTCTGCTTTTAGAAGATGATGATGGTGAGAGGGCTGGAGCTCCTTCCATCTGAGGACAGGCTGAGAGAGTTGGGGTTGTTCAGCCTTGAGAAGAGAAGACTCCAGGGAGACCTCAGAGCAGCCTCCCAGGACTGAAAGGGGCTCCAGGAAAGCTGGGGAGGGGCTCTGGATCAGGGAGTGAAGAGATAGGACGAGGGGAAGTGATTGAAGCTGGAAGAGGGAAGACTGAGATGAGATGAGATGAGATGAGATGAGATGAGATGAGATGAGATGAGATCTTAGGGAGAAATGTTTTGCTGTGAGGATGGGGAGGCCCTGGCCCAGGTTGCCCAGAGCAGTGGTGGCTGCCCCATCCCTGGAGGTGTTCAAGGCCAGGTTGGATGGGGCTTGGAGCCCCCTGATCCAGTGGGAGGTGTCCCTGCCCATGGCAGGGGGTGGGACTGGATGGGCTTTGAGGTCCCTTCCAACCCAAATCATTCCATGATTCTTTGATTCTGTCAGTGTTGGGAGCTGGGTCACTCTGGCAGGGTCCAGAAGTCTGAATTGAGCCTTCCAGTACTGAAAGGAGCTCCAGGAAAGCTTGGGAGGGATTCTTACGTGCAATCACAGAATGATTTGGGCTGGAATGAACCTTAAAGCCCATCCATTTCCAACCCCCTGCAGTGGGCAGGGACACCCCTCACCAGACCAGGCTGCTCAAGGCCACATCCAACCTGGCCCTAAACATTTCCACGGAGGGGGCTTCCACAGCTTCCCTGGGCAACCTGTTCCAGGGCCTCACCACCCTCATTGTGAAGAATTTCTTTCTAATGTCCAATCTAAATCTCCCCTCTTCCAATTTAAAGCCATTCCCACTCATCCTGTCACTCCAGGCTCTTGGAAAAAGCCCCTCCCCAGCTTTCCTGGAGCCCCTTTCAGTCCTGGGAGGCTGCTCTAAGGTCTCCCCACAGCCTTCTCTTCTCCAGGCTGAACAACCCCAACTCTCTCAGCCTGACCTGAGAGCAGAGGGGCTCCAGCCCTTGGATCATCTCCGTGGCTTCCTCTGGACCAGTTCCAACAGTTCTATCTCCTTCCTATGATGGGGATTTTCCACAAATGAATCTGTCTGCTGAATCTGGGTATTTTAAAAACCTCCTGCTCTTATTTTCCTGTAAATTGTATTTTATTAGTGCCATTAGGTACCTAACTGTAGATCTGGCTCCATGCTTGTCAGCTGTCCTGGAGTGGAATTGTGCTCTTGGGGTGCTTGGCACCTCGTCAGACCTCAGCTTGGACTCTTAACCCATGAGCTGCACATCAGCACCAAAATGAACCTTGCTTTTGTAGTCAATAAAGGATTTTAATTGTGAGCTGTGTTCACCCAGGCTTTGTGGTGGAGTAGAGCAGGCAGGAGACACAATCCCTCATGGCTCTGCTGTAAACAAATCTTTAATTCATGGGCTTCTGTGTATTGGAGGATTTGAAGCAAAAATACTGAAGTCCTTTTAGTCTTTATATTCGTACTGGGGAGAGCATGGCAAGGTATTTGGAGGGATCAATCCTGCACAGGGCTGTCAGGGTGTAGATGTTGCAAACAGCTGTGCAGTGGTGGTGCACAGGGCATCCCGTGACACTTGCTATTCATGTCTGGATTCCTCAAGTGGAAGGAGTGTCTCAAAATGATGACAGGTGAATCATAGAATCATGGAATGGTTTGGATTGGAAAAGACCTTGAAGCCCATCCAGTTCCAGCCCCCTGTCATGGCCAGGGACACCTCCCACTGGATCAGGGGGCTCAAAGCCCCATCCAGCCTGGCCTTGAACACCTCCAGGGATGGGGCAGCCACCACTGCTCTGGGAAACCTGGGCCAGGGCCTCCCCACCCTCATATGAATATGATCCAAGGGTTGGAACACCTCCCATCCATGGACAGGCTGGGAGAGTTGGGGTTGTTCATCCTGGAGAAGAAAAGGCTCCAGGGAGACCTTAGAGCAGCCTCCCAGGACTGAAAGGTGCTCCAGGGAAGCTGGGGAGAGGCTCTTGATCAGGGTGGGCAGGGACAGAAAGAGGGGGGAAGGATTTAAAGCTGCAGGAGGGGAGATTGGGATGAGATCCTGGGGAGAAATGTTCTCCTGTGAGGGTGGGGAGGCCCTGGCCCAGGTTTCTCAGTGCAGTGGTGGCTGCCCCATCCCTGGAGGTGTTCAAGGCCAGGTTGGATGGGGCTTGGAGCCCCCTGATCCAGTGGGAGGTGTCCCTGCCCATGACAGGGAAGTGGTATTGGATGGGCTTTGAGGTCCTTTCCAACCCAAACCATTCCATGATTCTGAAAAGCAGCTGCCAGTAGGTGAGGTTTGATCAGGTCTGGCTTTGCTGAAAAGGAGTCTCACCTTGGGTCCTGGGGCTGCTCCATGGTGATGGTAGGACAGGTCTGTCTGAAAAATGAGTGTTTTCTTCTTTCTGCCCTCTTCTCCACCACTTTGCTCTTTATAGCTTCTGGGAGCTCTGCAGAAGTAATTTCTTCTACCCAAGCTTGGTCTTTATTGTGTCCCACACACTCAGCCAACTCACATTTCACTTTTCCCTTCCACTTGTGCTCTTCAGAGCTGCCTTTGTCCAGGTTGTTATCGAAAATCAGATTTGAGGCAAGTAATATGTTGTTACTGGTCAGTTCTCAGGGTACTTGTCTGGATGGTTTTGGTGTATTCAGCACTGTCTGAATGAGTAGGAAAACACTTCTGCAGATTCTGTGAAGAATATGTGTAATTTATGTTACCTTCCAAAAATGTTTAGGACTCAATGCTCACTCAGCACCAACCCTTGCAGATCTGCTCCTGTTGCACTGTGCAGTTTGATGATGTTGGTGTAACCTGCACGTTGCCAGAAAGAGTTATTTGGTAATGAATTAAAGAAGTTGACTTCTGCTTAGAAAAGCCATGTTCTATTGACACATCATAGAAGGTCAGGTTGGAAGGGACCTCAAGGATCCATTGGACCAACACTTTTAGGGCAACAGTTCCTTCCCTGGTCCTGGTGACCACTCTGTTCCTGATACAGGCCACTGGCCTTCTTGACCACCTGGGCCACTGCTGGTTCATCTTCAGCTGCTGTTGACCAACACCCCCAGGTCCCTCTCTTCCAGGGAGCTCTCCAGACACTCTTCCCCACGCCTGGAGCACTGTGTGGGGTTGTTGGGTCACTGCTAGGAAATGGTCTCAGTAGGCAGGGAAAGCCATTTGCTGAATCATAGGATCACAGAATGCCAGGTTGGAAGGCACCTCAAGGATCATCTGGTCCAATAGTTATAGGTGATTGATACTTAAAATGAGATGGGCCAAGCACCCTGTCGAGCTGAGCCTTAAAAGTGTCCAGTGTAGAAGAATCCACCACTTCCCTGGGCAGAATATTCCAATGTTTACCTGTTTTCTTCTGGAATCCAATTGGAATCTCCCTGGGAGCAACTTGTACCCATTACCCCTTGTCTTTTCCATGTGACTCCTTGCACAAAGGAAGTCTCCATCCTTTTGGTAGACACCCTTCTACTGGCACATGGTGATAAGGTCTCCCCTAAGCCTTCTCCTCTCGCCTTTCCTTTTGCAAAGCAGTCGAGGCCTGGGTTTTAATGCAGGTTTAGCAAAGGCAGGTGCAAAACTCCTTCTACATCAGCTGAATTTTGATTGGAGCAACCCCTTGCTTAGTGGAAGGAGTTGCTCTCCCCTTGCTTAGTGGAAGGAAGGAGTTGCACCCCTCCTTGATCTTGCAGTGATAATGAAACTGCAGTAACTCAAGAAACATAGATTTTAGGTCTCTGGCTTATAAACAGGTAACCATGTGGGTCACCAGCCCTTCTGGAAAGCTTTGGAATAGGGACAGAAGACTGGTTCTGTCCCATCAGCAAATAGATGTCTATTAAAGTGTCATCCATTGTGTCTTTAATATGACTGCGCTAACGGCGGGTCTTATCCAGTACTACTGAAACCCATCTAGAATTAAATTGGCCTTTAAGAAAGCACTTCGTGTTTTCTCTGAATCATAACAGTTTATGGATCCACGAAATTGGTTTTAGTCTGTGCAACGTGTTCTTAAATATATTTAAGGAAGTTTTCCTTTTCTATTTTCTTCTTTCTGTTCCTTATCGCTTCTTCTCTTGGCCCAGATTGAATTAGTCAGAAGAGATTACGTGGCTAACGGTGGCTGGGAGACCTTCCTGGCCTATGAAGACCCAGAGCAGGACATTCTTGTTGGACTCCTACGACTGCGGAAGTGTTCAGAGGAATCCTTCAGACCGGAGCTGAAAGGAGGTGTTTCCATTGTCCGGGAACTGCACGTGTATGGGAGCGTGGTCCCCGTGAGCAGTCGGGATCCTTCAAAATTTCAGCACCAGGTACTCCAGACCATCTTTGTTTTCCATCTCTACCTCTTTCTTGCACCCTCCTCTCTGCCCCCAGTTGTGCAGGGGGGGGTTATGTTGGATATTATGAAAAATGTCTTTATATTTTACATTTACGAGCCCTGGCAGAGGCTGCCCAGGGCAGTGGGGGAGTCCCTGTCCCTGGAGGGGTTCAAAAACCCTGTGCCATTTTGGGACATGACGGTTGGACTGGATGAGCTCAGAGGTCTTTTCCAACCTCACTGATTTTATGATTTTAAAATTCTGTGTCCCAGCTGTGTCTCCACTTGCACTCAGTGGCTGGCAGTGAGTTTTGTGCCCCTCCCTCCAAGAAAGCCCTGGAGGGGCTGGAGCGCGTCTGGAGAAGGGAGCGGAGCTGGGGAAGGGTCTGGAGAAGAGGGGTTGTGGGAGCGGCTGAGGGCCCTGGGGGGGTTTGGTCTGGAGAAGAGGAGGCTGAGGGGAGACCTCATGGCTCTCTGCAGCTCCTGGAGAGGAGGGTGGAGCCAGGGGGGCTTGGGCTCTGCTCCCAAGTGGCAGGAGATGGGATGAGAAGAAATGGCCTCAAGTTGCACCAGGAGAGGTTTAGGTTTCTTTCCCGACAGAGTGGTGAAGCCCTGTCAGAGGCTGCCCAGGGCAGTGGGGGAGTCCCCATCCCTGGAGGGGTTCAAAAACCGTGTGGTTGTGGCACTTGGGGACAGGGTTTAGTAGGCAGGGTGGGGTTGGACTGACGGTTGGGCTTAGAGGTCTTTTCCAACCTTTATGATTCTATAATTGGAGAAGAATTTCATTTAGTATCTGAGATGAGTTCAGTTGCTCGGGTCGTCATCTGCTGCAGTAGAAACAGAATTGAATTGCAGCCCCTTCTTGTGTTTCACCTGCTGAACTCATGCTGCTTCTGAGCTTTTGCCAGGGTGATCACGTTCAGGCAATTGCAACTGCTCTGAGACATAAAAAGACTGAATGCTATTGGCATTGTTTCAAGCCCCTACAGTATGAGCTCATGGATGCTGGTGCTGATTTGGCTTTCAAGTACGAAGCATCTTTGGTTCTGAAGCATCTTTCCTTTGATGCCCTTTGCGGTGCCCTTGGACACTGAAAACGAGACAAAGGAGATCACAGAATCATGGAATCATTAAGGTTGGAAAAGACCTCTAAGCTCATCCTGTCCAACCATCAGCCCAACCCCACCGTGCCTACTAAACCCTGTCCCAAAGTGCCACAGCCACACATTTTTTTAACCCCTCTGGGGATGTGGACTCCAAAACTGCCCTGGGCAGCCTCTGCCAGGGCTGCACCACTCTTTGCATAAAGAAATTGTTCCCAATGTCCAATCTGACCCAACTTGAGGCCATTTCCTCTCATCTTATCCCTAGTTACTTGGGAGAAGAGCCCAGCACCCACCTGGCTCCATCCTCCTTTCCAGGAACTGCAGAGAGTGATAAGGTCTCCTCTCAGCCTCCTCTTCTCCAGGTTAAATAATCCCATTTTCCTCTGATGCTTCTTATAAGACTTGTGGTCCAGAAACTTCCCCAGCCTCATCGCCCTTCTCTAGATGCGCTCCAGCCCCTCAATGTCCTTCTTGTACTGAGGGGCCCAATCCATCCATTGACTCTTCTTATTTCCTTCTAAAATTGATCTTGTGTCACAGAGGAATTTCACTTCTGAAATCTGAAACAATTACATTTGGGAAGGTGAGGTTTTATTTGGTACTGCCTGGATTTCTTTCAAAGGAATATTTCATAGAATCAAAGAATCACAGAATGGTTTGGGTTGGAAGGGACCTCAAAGCCCATCCAGTTCCAACCCCACTGACACCTTCCACTGGATCAGGTTCCTCAAAGCCCCATCCAACCTGGCCTTGAACACCTCCAGGGATGGGGCAGCCACCACTGCTCTGGGTAACCTGGGTCAGGGCCTCCCCACCCTCACAGCAAAATGTTTCTCCTTAAGATCTCACCTCAATCTCCCCTCTTCCATCTTCAGACCATCCCCCCTCATCCTGTCCCTGCAATCCCAGATCAAGAGCCCCTCCCCAGCTTTCCTGGAGGCATTTAGTGAATGCATTCTTCCTTCTAAAGCAAGAAATCCATCTTTGGTTTGGGTCATGCATCAATTTGAGCGATGGTGGGCGACTCCCGAGTCATCTCTGTTGACTCTGAGACTTTTTTGGCCACGTGTGAGCCCATTTCATGTAGATCTTAAAACATGGGAGGAAGGGAGTGGAAAGCTGTGTTTCTAATTCCTTGCAGTGTATGAAAACAGCACACAAACCGTTCTCTGATTCTACGATTATCTTTGTGCTTCTTGCAACCTGCTGTGGCTTGCGGTGAGCAAAAATGTGAATTACATTTTGCCCCAATGGGTTTTGAACCTTTCGACTTGAGCTTTTAAAGAAGCAATCAGTTTGGCCTCTTTAACAGAAGTGCTCAGGGCTGATGTTTTAAATTAACTTCCTTGGATTTATTAATCTGTCCCTGAGTGTTTGCATTAAGATGTGGTTTTGATGGATGCTGGTGGTGTGTGACCACGAGGCAGTGGCTGAGGGGGGAAAAAATAGAGAGAATTGGATGTTTCTGCTATAAAATAATGAACCCTTAACATTTTAGAAAGGAAAAAGTGGTCATCCTGAGCATTTGGGAAAAAATAAAAAGCAAAACAGAGAAGGAGAGAGAAGATCAATTGAAAGTAGCCAACTACAAACCTTAAAATAGGCTGCAAATGGAAATTTCACACCGTGTGACGCACCAGTGTTCATTTGGAATAGTCAGAGCTCAAGAGGTTAATCAGAAAGCCTTCTTCTTGTTGTGGGGGCAATTCCTGATTAGAAGGAAGCTTTAGAATGGAGGTTTCTGTGTGTTATTTAAAAATGCCTGTAAGTGTTAAATGCTTTTTGGAATTAAAGCAGATCTGTGGTGTCGCCACAGCCCGATTCTGTACATCTCGTCAGGAAAACAGGTGAACGAAGAGCCGAGCGTGGTTCCTGCATCCTGGTGTGGAGAGTGGGTTCATCCAGTTGGTTGTTCCCAAATATAGAGGAGAATGAATTTGGTAAAAAGAGTGGAAAAAAGGCTGTTCCCATATTTTGAAGCATTATTGTGATTCCAGTAGCACTCCTGCTGTGTGAGGTTTCCAAACGTAAATAGAGGGATGGGTTTAGTCCAGAGTGTTATCACAGAATCATGGAATGCTTTGGGTTGGAAGGGACCTCAAAGCCCATCCAGTTCCCACCCCCTGCCATGGGCAGGGACACCTCCCACTGGATCAGGGGGCTCAAAGCCTCATCCAGCCTGGCCTTGAACACCTCCAGGGATGGGGCAGCCACCACGTTAATCCATATTAATGTGGTCTTCTGGAATTCTTTATGATTTGGCACCTCCTGTGTCAGGAGTGGAGCCAGGAGAGTGGAATGGGGCTTGAGCCCAGCCTAGGTCTGCAAGGGTCTCGCAGTGGTTTGTGGGTGGCCTCAACAAGCCCTGTGGTCTCTGTGTGCCTCAATTCTTCATCCTGAGATGACCACAACAACGGCTCCTGGTTTGTGGAATTGTAGAATCACCTGGTTGGAAAAGACCTTTGAGATAATCATTGAGTCCCAATCATACCTATCAACTACGAAACCAGATTCCTGAGAACCAGCCTGGAGGGGCTGTTGGAATGAAGATTGCGAGGGGTAAGGCAGGATGTGTGTTGGAGAAGTGAGGAGCAGCAGGGCCCATCTCTGGGTCCGTGGTCAGCTGGTGTCCCCATCAGAATGGCACTGGGAGCCTTCTGCAAGCCAACAGCGTTGGCAGCCGCGGCGGGCGTTTGGGCTCCGGCTCTGTTTGGTTCATTGGCACAAGCCCAGGTCTAGCGAGGCCGACGTTGGGATGGGCCAGTGTTGGGGATTCACTGTCTCAGCAGGATGGCCTTGTTCAGCGTCAGGAATTATGGGATGCCTACCAAGTTGACTTATCAGTGGGTTTAGCTTCGTGCTCTTCGTGCCGTTGAGAAGCAGCCGGACACTAGGACTGCTGATGGATAGAATCATTGAGTCACTGACGTTGGAACAGACCTCTGAGATCATCCAGTCCAACCATCAGCCCAACCCCACCGTGCTGACCAAACCACGTCCCAAATTGCCACTGCCACAGATTTTTTGAACCCCTCCAGGGATGGGGACTCCACCATTGCCCTGGGCAGCCTCTACTGGGGTTTCACCACTCTTTCCATAAAGAAATTGTTCCTGATATCCAATATAAACCTCCCCTGGGGCAACTTGAGGCCATCTCCTCTTGTCCTATCCCTTGCTACTTGGGAGAAGAGACCAAGACCCACCTGATTCCTGCAGAGAGCGATGAGGTCTCCCCTCAGCCTCCTCCAGGCTAAACAGCTCCAGGTCCCTCCCGATACAACTTGTGCTCCAGACCCCAATAATTTCATGATCAGAGGAACCTCTGATGGTGTCTCCGGTGTCGTCACACCCATCCTGCAATGCTCTTGAGCTGTCTTCTCCAATAAGGTTTTGATCATTCCCATGCCAAAAATATGTCTTTTGGAACTGTACTAATGCTACATTCTGACCTTGCTTATCCTTTCTCTTTTTAAAGAACTTACCTTTTGTTTTTCTGTTCTTTCTCCCATCGCAGGGATTTGGAATGTTACTAATGGAGGAGGCAGAAAGAATAGCCAAGGAGGAGCACGGGTCATGGAAAATTGCTGTAATTTCAGGTACCTTTTCTTTATCCTTTTATATATCTATATCTAAATCTTAATCTGAAAATAAACCCACTGCAGCCAACGCCACCGCTGTGAGGATTCATCCTGTCAGGTGAGAAAGGAGCATCACCAGATGGTAACGGAGACAAATTCCTTCGTGGCTTTGTCCAGATGATACTGTTACTGTCAGCAGAGGACACGCTGCAGGGAACCATCCTGCTGAAGGAGACCATGGGTGTCCTCCTCCTCCAAACCCTGCTCTTCCCGACCTCGGCTCCGTCACAGGTTGTTATTGTCGAGGGCTGCTTTCCAGAGCTTTATGAGGATGGAAAATTGCCGGCCTCTTTCTGCAAGTGCCGTCATTAGGGCGGACAGATGTGCTTTTAGGATGCATTAAGCATTATCATGAAGAAGGGAGCTGTATCAGAAAGAGCTGCAACCCTTTCTCCTCCTTCATTTTCAAGGCACTGTGACTAAGAGTGGCATCAGTTCATCGCGCGTGTGTGTGAAGTCAAGGTTGGGACTGCCTTTGTGCCTTAATTTATCTTGTTCTGGCAGTTCTGGTTGCTGAAGAAAGCTTTTAGAGGCAAAAAAGAAGGGAAACTGGTAAATAGTGTGGTGGTAGGATGGGGGGAATAGCTTTAAATTGGAAGGGGGGAGATTTAGATTAGACAGTAGGAAGAAATTCCTCATGATGAGGGTGGGGAGGCCCTGGCCCAGGTTGCCCAGAGCAGTGGTGGCTGCCCCATCCCTGGAGGTGTTCAAGGCCAGGTTGGATGGGGCTTTGAGCCCCCTGAGCCAGCGGGAGGTGTCCCTGCCCATGGCAGGGGGTGGAACTGGATGGGCTTTAAGGTCCCTTCCATCCCATACCATTCCATCATTCTGTGAATTTGGGGAGCTGGATCAGTCTGGAGGGGTCAAGGAGTCTCTGGCTGATTATTTGCCCTGGGTTGAAGCTTGTCTTGAATTTGGCTCAGAAATGCATTTTAACCTGATGAAGATTAAGGTAACTAGAGATGCAATTCTGTCTGTGCACCATTCAAACCAGGCAATACACTTATGAAAAACAGGAAAGAAAGAAAAAACACCACCTTATGACTAATCTGCTTTTAGTGCTGCAATGTTAGAATCACCTCTCTCCTGTCCAGCTGATTTGCTGCCCGTCCTGATCGAGGTGGCTTTCAACATTTCCTGACATCTCAGGCCGTGTCCATTAGAGCTTCGCTCATCAGAAACCTCTTTCCTCCATGGTAGAACGTGTTTGCTGCCAGAGCCAGTTTTCCTTTTGTCTGGACTCCCTGGAGGAGTTCAGGCTTAATCTTTTCCCCTCTGCTTCCTTCCCACGTGTGTAACGTGCTCAGGACTCTTAAATGAACATCTTTTCAGTCTCCTGCAAATGTCCCCTTCGTTAGGTCAAGTGTTGTGTCTTGTGCTTGGCTTCGAGGAGGGCTGAAGCTCCTTCCCCCTCAGCCATGACTCATATTTCAGGGTGAATTGTTTGCATTTTTATGTTCTCTCTCAGGCAGAACTGTAAAATCACTTGTGACAAACATGTAGACTGGTAACAAGTGAGTAATTCACGCTCGCCTCCTGATTAAGATCAGTAGGACCATAATAATCAGGTTGGGGTGACTGATCCCAGCGTCGTTCTCCTGCACCAGCTGGGAATCCACAATCACATGGCTGGGAAGAGAAATTAGACTGATCCCACCTGGCTGCTGTGGTCTCCACCAGGGAGAAAAGCCTATGTCCTCGTTGGTGACTCATCCCTGGGACTGGTGGTGCTGCTGGAGCGCATTGACTTGTGTAGAAGGAAACTGTGCTGCTCCTGCCTTTGCCTTTTGCCATTAGGGAGAAAAAAGGAGGGTCACAACCTGGAATCATAGAATGGTTTGGGTTGGAAGGGACCTTTAAAGCCCATCCAGTCCAACCTCCCTGCAGGAGAAGGATATCTTTAACCAGGTCATGTTGCTCACAGCCCCATCCAACCTGGTCTTGAATATATCCAGGAATGGGGCCTCCACAGCCGCCCTGGGCAACCTGGGCCAGTGTCTCACCAATCTCAGCATGAACCTTATATCCAGTCTAAATCTGCCCTTCCTTAGTTTAAAACCATCCCTCCTTGTCCTGTCACAGCAGGCCTTGTAAAATGCCCCTCCCCAGCTTTCCTGGAGCCCCTTTCAGTCCTGGGAGGCTGCTCTAAGGTCTCCCCACAGCCTTCTCTTCTCCACGATGAACAACCCCAACTCTCCCACCCTGTCCTCACACCAGAGGTTCTCCAGCCCCCAGATCATCCCCGTGGCCTCCTCTGGACTCGCTCCAACAGCTCCAGGTCCTTCCTGTGCTCAGGACTCCAGAGCTGGACCCAGAGCTCCAGGTGGGGTCTCCCCAGAGCGCAGCAGAGGGGCAGAATCCCCTCCCTCCCCTCTGCTCCCACTCTTTGGGTGCAGCCCAGGACACCCTTGGTTTCTGGGCTGGGAGCGCCCATTGCCGGTTCCTGGGGAGCTTCTGCTCCCCCAGCACCCCAAGGCCTTCTCCTCACAGCTCCTCATCCTCCCCCATCCTGTATTGAAATCACACATTGTCCCAACCCAGGTGCAGGACCTTGCCGTTGGCCTTGTTGAACCTCATGAGGTTCCCAGAGCCCCACTTCTCCAGCCTGTCCAGGTCCCTCTGGATGTCATCCCATCTTTCTGGTGTGACCACTTGCCCACTCAGCTTGGTGCCATCTGCACATTTGATGAGGGTGCCCTTGATCTCACTGTTTATGTTGGTGATGAAAAGATTAACCAACACTGGTCCAAGTACAGGCCCCTGAGGGCCCCACTCATCACTGGGACACAGCATTCTAAAAGTAAACCCTGCAGCATTATAACAGCCTCAGATTCACCTGCAATGAAGAACATTTATCCCCAATGTAAGAAGGATCATCCCCAACATAAGAAGGACATGGATCTGTGGGGTCCAGAGGAGGCCACGGAGATGATCCAAGGGCTCGAGAACCTCTGCTGTGAGGACAGGGTGGGAGAGTTGGGGTTGTTCAGCCTGGAGAAGAGAAGGCTGTGGGGAGACCTTAGAGCAGCCTCCCAGGACTGAAAGGGGCTCCAGGGAAGCTGGGGAAGGACTTTTTCCAAGGGTCCGGAGTGACAGGATGAGGGGGAATGGCTTTAAATTGGAAGGGGGGAGATTTAGATTGGACATTCAGAAGAAATTGTTCATGATGAGGGTGGGGAGGCCCTGGCCCAGGTTGCCCAGAGCAGCTGTGGCTGCCCCATCCCTAGAGGTGTTCAAGGCCAAATTGGATGGGGCTTTGAGCCCCCTGATCCAGTGGGAGGTGTCCCTGCACATGGCAGGGGGGTTGGAACTGGATGGGCTTTAAGATCCCTTCCAACCCAAACCATTCCATGATTCTGTTAAGAGGAGAGAAGCTGGGCTGGCACAGAAATCCGAGGTGAGCTGTCAGGACACGTTTGACTCTAAAGTATCCTAATTTCCTCGTGTAAACAGCCCTTTTGGTCACCCTGGAAGTAATAAATTAGTTGAGTAATCAGTGTCTCATAGTCCATATTGGATGCTGATTCATGGGCTGCCTCGGCGATCGCCAGCTGTGCACAGGAGACCCGAGGTCGGGGCTCAGGAGCGTTGCTGGGAGGATTGATGGGCTTTGGGAGGGCTCCCTGGAGTTTTTCTTCCAGTGCTGGTTGGTTATTTTTAGAAATGCCAATCTTATTAGCTGTTAATAAGAGAAGAAGTGGCCCAAGATAAGTGGAAATATGGGGCTGTTAATGAATTGACTCTTTCAGGTTTCTCTGCTTCAGATTGATGGCCTTCGAAAGAAAAATTAATTAGGAGGATTTGGAAGAAGCCAAGGATAAAGCTGGAGTAGGGGATTGGTGCTGGGGAATAGTCGCTGTGTACAGTCCTCTGGTTCTTAATGAACTTCAATTTTGAAGGTTTAATAATGTAACAGCTTTGAAAACAGGCTCAATAAGTGTATTAACTGGGATTTCGGCGCTGGCGTGACCAGGAATATTGGTGTCCTTAAGCAAGGATGCTTCTGCAAAGGCAGCATTCCACAAGGGTCTTCTGGCAGGAAGCTTTTTTATTATATATTATAATATATATCTTACAGAGATCTGTAATGTGGCCCAATTTGTGCTTAAATACAGACCAGAGCCCAGGGTGTCCTGGGCTGCACCCAAAGAGTGGGAGCAGAGGGGAGGGAGGGGATTCTGCCCCTCTGCTGCGCTCTGGGGAGACCCCACCTGGAGCCCTGGGTCCAGCTCTGGAGTCCCCAACAGATGAATGACATGGAACTGTTGGAATGCATCCAGAGGAGGCCACAAATATGATTCAAGTGCTGGAGAAGCTCTGTTGTGAGGAGAGGCTGAGAGAGTTGGGGTTGTTCAGACTGGAGAAGGTTGTGGGGAGACCTTAGAGCAGCCTCCCAGGACTGAAAGGAGCTCCAGGAAAGCTGGAGAGGGGCTTTTTCCAAGGGTCTGGAGTGACAGGACGAGGGAGAACGGCTTTAAATTGGAAGGGGGAAGATTTAGATTGGACATTGGACATTAGGAAGAAATTCTTCACAGTGAGGGTGGTGAGGCCCTGGCACAGATTACCCACAGAAGTTGTGGATTCTCCATCTTTGGAAGTGTTCAAGGCCAAAGTGAATGGGCCTCCATCCTAGCTGAGCAGTTTTGGAAAGCAAGAACCTATTTTGATTTGTTAGGTTTTTAGGGTGGTCTCCACTGCAGGAGCTTTCCTTGGAGTTGGCAGAGGAAGGACTGGTAAGGCAAACCCTACACAAAATCATAGAATCAAGGAATGATTTGTGTTGGAAGAGACCTTAAAGGTCATCCAGTTCCAGTTAGCAGAAGCTGGATGTGTGGGGAGAGCTCCTTTGGTCTTCCTTCCTCAGCAACACTTTTCCTGGCTCAGCCCAAGCTTATAAACCCTAAACAATTAAAAAAACCACAAATAGAAATAGATGGGGTGGGAATTTTTTAGAGTTATAGAATCATTAAGGTTGGAAAAGACCTCTAAGCTCATCCAGTCCAAACATCAGCCCAGCTCCACCATGCAATTAAAACCATGTCCCAAAATGCCACAGCGATGTGGCCCAATCCCCTCCAGGGATGGGGACTCCACCCCTGCCCTGGGCAGCCTCTGCCAGGGCTTCACCACTCTTTCAGGAAAGAAATTGTTCCCAATATCCACTCTAAACCTCCCCTGGCACAACTTGAGGCCATTTCCTCTCATCATATCACCTGTCTCTTGGGAGCAGAGCCCAAGCCCCCCTGGCTCCACCCTCCTCTCCAGGAGCTGCAGAGAGCCATGAGGTCTCCCCTCAGCCTCCTCTTCTCCAGACCAAACCCCCCCAGGGCCCTCAGCCGCTCCCACAACCCCTCTTCTCCAGACCCTTCCCCAGCTCCGCTCCCTTCTCCAGACGCGCTCCAGCCCCTCCAGGGCTTTCTTGGAGGGAGGGGCCCAACCCTGAGTCCAGGGTTGGAGGTGCTGAGTGCAGGGGGACGATCCCTGCCCTGCTCCTCCTGGCTACACCATTAAAAAGCATTAGGAATCAGATTAATGACAAAATAAAGGTCATTTCCATCCTAATTTCTTCACCAAAAGGGTTCTCAGGCCCTGGCAGAGGCTCCCAGGGAGGTGGTGGAGTCCCCATCCCTGGAGGGGTTTCAGAGCCGGGTGGATGAGGTGCTCAGGGAGCTGGTTCAGTCGTGGGCAGGGATGGTTGGACTCGAAGATCTCAGAGGTCTTTTCCAACCAAGAGATTCCATGATTCAGGCTTACAGCAGGATTACCAGCAGTGGATTTTGTTTGTCTCTGTAATCTGTTACGGAAAGACAAACGCTCCTCCCTGTTCACCCGTCTCACCTGGTGATCTGGGTCGCCTTTCACACCTCCTCAACTGCCAACACCCGACCCGGAGCGGGGTGAGGACCTCTGCCTGCGTCACGAGCACAGGTAGTGATGAGCCAGAGAGCAGATGTTCCTCTAAAAGCACATCTGCACAGGACTGCAGAAACGGATGTCATCAGCTCCTGCACAGCTTCAGAGCACTTTTTCTCATTTTATCCCACTCCTAGAGAAAAAACAGTTATTCAGAGCTTCCCAGCAGACTCTTTCCAAAGCATTTTGTTCTCCAGACTGTTCTTGGAGCTGGGGAGCGGCTCTTGATCAAGGAGTGCAGGACGAGGGGGAATGGTTTGAAGCTGAAAGAGGGGAGATTGAGGTGAGTTCTTAGGGAGAAATGTTTTGCTGTGAGGGTGAGGAGGCCCTGGCCCAGGTTGCCCAGAGCAGTGGTGGCTGCCCCATCCCTGGAGGTGTTGAAGGCCAGGTTGGATGGGGCTTTGAGCCCCTTGATCCAGTGGGAGGTGTCCCTGCCCATGGCAGGGGGGCTGGAACTGGATGGGCTTTAAGATCCAACCCAAACCTTTTAGGATTCCAACCCATTCCATTCCACGTTTCTATGATTCAACTTTAAATTGGGCTTTAAGTTCCCTTCCAACCCAACCCCTGCTGTGGATTTATGAACGTGGCTTCTCATCCTAAGTCTGTTTGCTCTTAGGGTTGTGTAATTTACGGGCAGAAAAGGCGAAAGATGCCGTAGGATTTAACGACGGTGCCTAAAACCACGTGAGGTTGCTCTCAAACAAAGGAAAACGTGAGGTCCCTTGCATCAGGCACCCAGGGGGCATCGGAGGCACTGGACCAGGGAGCGATGCACAAAGCAGACCAGGCTGTGCCGCAGCTGCCTCGTGCTCTGTCTGCTTAAATATCACTTCATTTGGAGAGGAGCGGTGGGACAACTGCGTTCAGTCGACTGTGGAGTCAATGACAAACGCCCTAGGAGTGCACGATGAGCATTTGGAAGCTGGGTGAGGGAGGGCTTTTTGGATTCTGGCAGCACGTGGGGAAATTAGGGAAATCCCCATGGGATGGGAAACGCTGCCAGCCGTGGATACTCTGGTTTCGTAGCGTACGTGATAGAATCACCTGGTTGGGAAAGACCTCTGAGATCATCGAGTCCAACTGTACCTGTTCAATTACTGAACCACGTCCCTGAGAAACTCATCTTTTAAAACCCTCCAGGGATGGGGACTCAGCCAGCTCTTTGGGCAGCCTCTGCCAGAGCCTGATGTGATGCTGGAGTTCTCCCTCTGGCATTGCCACCGTGCAGGTTCTCCGCTCTATTTAAAGCTTGGATGCTGGTGATCCTGGATCCAGCTTGAGGGAGGGGATTCTGCCCTTCTGAACTCTTGTGAGACCCCACCCGGAGTCCAGTGTCCAGGTCTGGAATCCCCAGTGTAAGATGGATATGAATCTGTTGGAACGAGTCCAGAGGAGGCCATGGAGATGATCCAAGGGTTGGAGCCCCTCTGCTGTGAGGACAGGGTGGGAGAGTTGGGGTTGTTCAGCCTGGAGAAGAGAAGGCTCTTGGGAGACCTTAGAGCAGCCTCCCAGGACTGAAAGGGGCTCCAGGAAGGCTGGGGAGGGACGTTTTCTAAGGGTCTGGAGTGACAGGACGAGGGGGAACGGCTTTAAATTGAAAGAGGGAAGATTTAGATTGGACATTGGGAAGAAATGGTTCACGATGAGGGTGGGGAGGCCCTGGCCCAGGTTGCCCAGAGCTGCCCCATCCCTGGAGGTGTTCAAGGCCAGGTTAGATGGGGCTTGAGCCCCCTGATCCTGTGGGAGGTGGAACTGGATGGTCTTTAAGTTCCCTTCCAACCTGAGCCGTTTCATGATATTATGATCCCCCCTAGAGATTCAATCTCATATCTGAACATTCAAACTAAACCATCCAAGATTAAACCTTGACAATAACGAGGTGGATTTCTGGCCTCTGTGCAAGGTGCAGGAGCCCGAAGCGTGCTGCCTCCACCTTAACAGGAGGGAGGAGGTGCCCCCCCCCACCTAAATCAAAGGGAAAAAAGGGAATGGCTTGTTTATCATGAAGTCGTTGCTCATTTAAGGTAATTTTCTGCATGAGTGGTGCCTTTCTACCCTTCTGATGTGAGGAGTGTATTAGTATGCAGGCTTGGGTAGCTGAATGGGAGACCCTGGAGGCATCACTCCATTATTCAGAGCTCTGGGGAGGGCTGATCTGAAATGTCTGTTTTTCCATTTTCCAGCATTTGTAATTGCTTGTGTGTTTTCTTCTCCTTTGTTGTATTTTTTTGTGGCGAGGGTTTTTATTTATTTTAGTTTTACCTCCTTCGAATTTGCATCTTTTTTTTTTCCCCTTTCAAAGATGTTAATTATACCAAAATAATTTTCCCTGTTACTCCTCTCATGTCCCCGAGGGACTTAAAATGTAAGAAACCTTGGGGTTTGAGGCTGGTGGACGGGCTCGTAGGATGCTGATTTTGTCATTGCTTCTTCGTTTGCAGCGAGAGCTGATCCCGACTTCTGTGTTTCGGCTTTTCTCTCCTTTTGGCGTGATGATGCTGTTCCAGTCCCTCACCATAGACTCATGGAATGGTTTGGGCTGGAACAAACCTCAAAGACCATTCAGTTCCAACCCCCCTGCCATGGGCAGGGACACCTCCCACTGGATCAGGGGGCTCAAAGCCCCATCCAACCTGGCCTTGAACACCTCCAGGGATTTTTTGTCAGAAACTGCACAGATTCTGGAGGAATGAAGCACTCTGGCTTGGCTCAGCCCTGGGGTGGCAGCAGGAGCAGGGCAGGGATCGTCCCCCTGCACTCAGCACCTCCAATCCTGGGCTCAGGGTTGGGCCCCTCCCTCCAAGAAAGCCCTGGAGGGGCTGGAGCGCGTCTGGAGAAGGGAGCGGAGCTGGGGAAGGGTCTGGAGAAGAGGGGTTGTGGGAGCGGCTGAGGGCCCTGGGGGGGTTTGGTCTGGAGAAGAGGAGGCTGAGGGGAGACCTCATGGCTCTCTGCAGCTCCTGGAGAGGAGGGTGGAGCCGGGGGGGGCTTGGGCTCTGCTCCCAAGGAGCAAGTGGTAGGATGAGAGGAAATGGCCTCAAGTTGCACCAGGGGAGGTTCAGGTTGGATATTGGGAACAATTTCTTTTCTGACAGAGTGGTGAAGCCCTGTCAGAGGCTCCCAGGGAGGTGGTGGAGTCCCCATCCCTGGAAGGGTTTCAGAGCCAGGTGGATGAGGTGCTCAGGAATCTGGTTCAGCAGTGACAGGGACGGTTGGACTCGATCGTCTCAAAGGTCTTTTCCACCCAAGCAATTCTGTGATTCTATGATATAACCCCCCCCAGTGCAGAGTGTGAGAAAAGTATCATAGAAGACATTGTGACATATTTGGACTCCTGGGTCCTCTCCCTCCAGAATAAAATAAAACTTCTGGCTGTCTGTGCTCGAACCAGCTCACACATTGTGGGTCCTTTGTGTTTCTCCATGCAGCATCTTAATTGTTCTGATATCATCCTCACATTTTGGTGATTACCTTTGCCAGTAGCGATGACCGGAGAGATTCGAGCCAGTGCTTTACAATTCCTTGAAGCACCCGAGCAGTAGAATGACAAGACTGAAACATTTCCCTTTTGAAGTGCAGGAGTTACACACAACACTGAAAAATGTCTGCCTGAAATGCTTCCCATCTCCTTTTATAACGGCATCCTGAGATGATGTGAATCATAGACCCATGGAATGGGTTGGGTTGGAAGGGACCTTAAAGGGAAGGGACCCCCTGCCATGGGCAGGGACACCTCCCACTGGATCAGGGGGCTCCAAACCCCATCCAACCTGGCCTTGAATGGGGCAGCCACCACCACTCTGCCAGGGCCTCCCCACCCTCATCCTGAAGAATTTCTTCCCAATGTCCAACCTAAGTCTTCCCCCTTTCAATTTAAAGCCATTCCCTCTCATCCTGTCACTCCAGGCCCTTGGATAAAGCCCCTCCCCAGCTTTCCTGAAGCCCCTTTCAGTCCTGGGAGGCTGCTCTAAGGTCTCCCAAGAGCCTTCTCTTCTCCAGGCTGAACAACCCCAACTCTCTCAGCCTTTCCTGGAGGTTCTCCACCCCTCGGATCATCTCCGTGGCCTCCTCTGGACTCGCTCCAACAGCTCCAGGTCCTTCCTGTGCTCAGGACTCCAGAGCTGGACCCAGGGCTCCAGGTGGGGTCTCCCCAGAGCACAGCAGAGGGGCAGAATCCCCTCCCTCCCCTCTGCTCCCACTCTTTGGGTGCAGCCCAGGACACCCTTGGTTTCTGGGCTGGGAGCGCCCATTGCCGGCTCCTGGGGAGCTTCTCCTCCCCCAGCACCCCAAGTGCTGCTCTTCAGGGCTGCTCCCAATTTGTTCTCTGCCCAGCCTGGATTTCTGCTTAGGATTGCCCCAATCCAGGGGTAGGACCTTGCTTATTTATTTTACCTCCATGACTCGAGTTTCTTGTTAAGATGGGGCTACCACTAAGTATTCCCTTTATTCACAGCAGAGGAATTGAAGGCATCCAACTAATGTGTCGCTGTCTCTGTCCTTGGCTACCTAGGGAAAATCAGCTGCCAGCATTGTAGAATCATGGAATGGTTTGAGTCAGAAGGGACCTTCAAGCCCATCCAGTTCTAACCCCCTGCCATGGGCAGGGACCCCTCCCATTGGATCAGGGGGCTCAAAGCCCCATCCAACCTGGCCTTCAACACCTTTAAACAGGAGAGGGGCAACACCACCATGAGTGCTGTGAGGCCCATAAAGTCCTCCTGGTTGTCCTTGAGGAGCTCTCTGGTTCCAGGAGGTGAGCTGCCTCTTCGGTTTAGTGACTCCGAGAGCTCAGGTGCTCTGGGTGACGCTGCCGGCTGCTCCAAGGGCGAGGACCAGGAATGCACCCACCAAATATTTCTGCATCGTGAGACTGCAAATTCCTTCTCCAACAGTAAAAGCTGGCTCTATAAATACAGCTCTCTTACACGGAAGAGCTTTTTCAGCTGCAGTGTCTGCTGTGACGTCTGTCAGCTTTATCTGTTTACGCTGGCATCAGAAAAGCAGAGCGGCTTGGCTTGTACCACCAGGATTGTCTCCTTATCTCTGTACAGGAGATGCTTGTTTGGGGAGCTGGGGGATGAGATTGAATTAACGACTTGAAACTGGGAGGGGGAAGGTTTTCATTAGACATTAGGAAGAAATTCTTCACGATGAGGGTGGTGAGATGCTGGCACAGGTTGCCAGTGGCTGCTGTGGCTGCCCCAGCCCTGGAGGTGTCAAGGCCAGGCTGGATGGGGCTTTGAGCAAGCTGATACAGAGGGAGGTGTCCCCGCCCATGGCAAGGGGTGGAACTGGATGGGCTTTGAGGTCCCTTCCAAACCATTCCACGTTTCTATGAATTCCCCTATTGGAAGTGCTTGCCCTGTTCAAACCGAGGTGCATTAATAAGCACCCTTTCCTTTCTCCTTTCAAGCCCAAGCATTTTGTCACCTCTGCCTCCACCATCTCCAACAGCCTCGATAATTCCCTCCCGAGCCTTGGCGAGGTGTCTGGAACCGCAGCCAAATCCACCCCGAGACACTTCATCTTCTGAAGCGGTCGTTTAACGTCCTCCTGCAGAGAGCTTTCACTGGAGCCTCGCTCCATCCTGGTGACGTAGGAGCCTCATCACGGAGCTGTGGAGCTGTGGAGCTGTGGCACGGCTGCCGTTCCCTGCTAGAAGCCGATTACTATGCAGCGAGACGATCGCTATCCCCCCCTCCTCCCAGACCAGGTTTCTATTTGTGTTCTGTCAAGTAGAAAATTAACATGGACCCAGGCCAAGGATGTTTCGCGCCCGAGTGCGCCGAGGCTGAAGGTGGCCAACGGGAAGGCAGCTTGGATTTCTGAATGGCGGGCGTGGAGGAGCAGGTGATGTCAAGCGTCACCGCCTCGCTTCGTTAGCCAGATCATCAGAGGAGCTGAGCGGTTGGGGAAAGAGCCCGAGAAGAGTCGCCCGTCGCGTGCGCGGGGCTCATGGACCGCCCGGCCGTGAGCCTTGTTTGGAACAAAGGTGTTTTTCTGCAGAGCAGGAACGGAGAGTTGTCTGCAGAATTTAGAATCATGGAGTGGTTTCAGTTGGAAGGGACCATAAGGACCATCCGGTTCCAACCCCCCTGCCATGGGTAGGGACACCTCCCACTGGATCAGGTTGCCCAGGGAAGTGGTGGCTGCCCCTTCCTGGGAGGTGTTCAAGGCCAGGCTGGATGGGGCTTTGAGCCCCCTGATCCAGTGACTTTAAGGTCCCTTCCAACCCAAATCATTCCATGATTCTATGGTTCTATGAAAGGCTCATCCGACCTGGCCTTGAACACCTCCAGGGATGGGGCAGCCACCACTGCTCTGGGAAACCTGGGCCAGGGCCTCCCCACCCTCAGTGTGAAGAATTTCTTCCCAATGTCCAATCTAAATCTCTCCCCTTCCAATTCAAAGCCATTCCCCCTCCTCCTGTCACTCCAGGCCCTTGGAAAAAGCCCCTCCTTTCCTGGAGCCCCTTTCAGTCCTGGGAGGCTGCTCTAAGGTCTCCCCACAGCCTTCTCCAGGATGAACAACCCCAATTCTCTCAGCCTGTCTTCATAGTAGAGGGGCTCCAGCTCTTGCATCAATCTTTGTGGCCTCCTCTGGACTCACTCCAACAGCTCCAGGTCCTTCCTGTGCTCAGGACTCCAGAGCTGGACCCAGGGCTCCAGGTGGGGTCTCCCCAGAGCGCAGCAGAGGGGCAGAATCCCCTCCCTCCCCTCTGCTCCCACTCTTTGGGTGCAGCCCAGGACACCCTTGGTTTCTGGGCTGGGAGCACCCATTGCCGGCTCCTGGGGAGCTTCTCCTCCCTCAGCACCCCAAGGTGAAGGCAGAGCCTACCTAGGATTCACTTCTATTAACTCTGTCCATTCATTATTTGCACACTGGAGCCTTTTCAGGACCTCCTTGCACTGTAGAGATGCAAACGCAGTTGATGTTCCAGTGACCGTCTCCGCTTGCATCGCTGCTGGGTCCAGACAAACCCATGACCTTGTCAGAGCCCAATCAGTGACTCCCAAGAGAGTCAACAGTTATCAAGGACATGCAAAAAGGTGATCATCCAGAAATTTTCCCCACCTGTTCATTCCCCACTTGTTTTTAATCAGTGGCATCACCTGGGGGGGTTTGGTCTGGTGAAGAGGAGACTGAGGGGAGATCTCATCGTTTTCTGCAGCTTCTGGAAAGGAGGTTGGAGTCAGGTGGGTGTTGGTTTCTTCTCCCAACTAACAAGGTATGGGATGAGAGGAAGTGGCCTCAAGTTGCACTAGGGGAGGTTTAGAGTGGACATCAGGAAGAATTTCTCCACTGAAAAGGTTCTTGGGCCCTGTCAGAGGCTCCCAGGGCACTGGTGGAGTCCCCATCCCTGGAGGGGTTCAAAAACCATGTGGCTGTGGGGGCACGGCTTAGTAAGGATGGTGGGTTTGGGCTGATGCTTGGGCTGGATGATGTTTGAGGTCTTTTCCAACCTTAGTGGCTTTGTGCTTTTGATTAAAAATACATGTGGTCAAAACCTCCGCGCGGAGCCACCTGAACCGCTGGGTTTCCTCTTGATTGCAAGAACACATCACAGGGTTCCGGGGAGGAATTTCATTGAATCATAGAATTGCCTGGTTGGAAAATCATCCAGTCCAACCATCTCTGTCTTCTACTGAACCAGATCCCTGAGCACCTCATCCACCCGGCTTTGAAACCCCTCCAGGGATGGGGACTCCACCACCTCCCTGGGAGCCTCTGACAGGGCCTGAGAACCCCTTGGGGTTCTTTGAGGTCCTTCTCTTTTTCTCACACTGCTTTTACCCACCACGAGTCAATAACATCTGATGTAATAATCTGTAGGTCTACAGGAACCTTTCAAGTTGTTCTTCAGTACAGATCCTTAGGTTCCCTTCCATCCCAAACCATTCTGTGATTCCATGATCTCTTTCTGGTTCTGGTGCATTAGAGGATCAGTTCAGAGGAAAAGGATGGTTCCTGAGCCCTTCCTGCACTGGACAGGTACTGAAATAAATTCCAGAAGCCATGTGCTGTGTTCTTACACTGAGGGTGATGAGACACTGGCCCAGGTTGCTCAGAGAGGTGGTTGATGCCCCATCCCTGGAAAAATTCACTACCTAATTGGATGGGCCTTTGAGCCCCCTGATCCAGTGGGAGGTGTCCCTGCCCATGGCAGGGGATTGGACTGGATGGGCTTTAAGGTCCCTTCCAACCCAACCCATTGTCTGATGAAGTAGATGCTGATTTCATGACTCGTAGGCTCAAGATTGCTGAGTGTTTCTTCATTGCCGTTTAAAATCTCGTAGCCCATAGGGAAGGAAATGGATCGTGGATGCCTCACATGCTTGTGACTCATCCTAAATCCCCAATCTCTCCACAGCACCAGCTGGGTTGGATATTGCAGCAACCAGCTCTGGAGGAAGCTTTGTGATATTATAGAGCTTGTTGATCTAAAACCTCACCAACCTTTGCCTCGACAGGTTTGGAGCCGAGCAGCAGGCAGGTTCCACTGCCCCCGTCCCTCTCAATGCCTGGTGGCAGCACTTGATAAAGTGTAAGAAAAGTTAAGGAATTAACTCTTAAATATTGAATTTTGCTTGGTTTGGAGTCAAATCTGTTGGCTCTGCCTTCCTCTGCTGCGGCTGAAGCCGGTGGTGGCTTCCTCTCCCCTGACTGGTGATGCTGTTGGTGCAGCTGGCTTTGGGCAGGGCTGTGTAGTCCTTAATGAACTATTGCTATAATGAAGAGATCAATGAGATGGAATCTCACCATCTGGAACCTCTAGGATGGCTTTTCGTTGCTTTTAAAAACCAGTTCTAGCCAGGGCCTCGCCAGCGTGCTGAGAGGCACCCCAAAAGTTGAGTGCTGGAAGATCAGGTCTTTATATCTATTTATTTATCTATTGGTCTATTTATTTATCTATTTATTTTTGTTCATTTATTTATACTTTATAAAGTAAAAATAAATAATTTATTACGTAAACAAATTTGTTAATTTTATTTATTTGTTAAAAATACCTTTGAATTGGTTTTATTTAAAAGAAGGGTTATTGTTGACAGTCTTGGATTTGATATTTGGCCATAAGAGCAGATCAGGAAATCCCCAATCAATCCATTTGTTAATATGATAAAGCTTTTGCTCTGGTTGTCCTTCCTAGCTCCACGCCTTCCCCAGGGCACAGCTTCTGTGGTGGGACAGGATAGGAGAAAACACAGTCACAGAATCATGGAATGGGTTGGGTGGGAAGGGACCTCAAAGCCCATCCAGTTCCAACCCCCCTGCCATGGGCAGGGACACCTCCCACTGGATCAGGGGGCTCCAAGCCCCATCCAACCTGGCCTTGAACACCTCCAGGGATGGGGCAGCCACCACTTCTGGGCCAGTGTCTCACCACCCTTATTGTGAAGAATTTCTTCTTAATTCTAATGTAAATCTTCCCCCTTCCAGTTTAAAGCCATTCCCCTCATCCCGTCACTCCAGGCCCTTGGAAAAAGTCCCTCCCCAGCTTTCCTGGAGCCCCTTTCAGTCCTGGGAGGCTGCTCTAAGCTCTCCCCACAGCCTTCTCTTCTCCAGGCTCAACAACTCCAACTCTGCCACCCTGTCCTCACACCAGAGGTTCTCCAGCCCTTGGATCATCTCCGTGGCCTCCTCTGGATCCATTCCAACAGTTCCATATCTTTCATCTGTTGGAGGTTCTAGGACTGGACACAGGACTCCACGTGGGGTCTCAGGAGAGCAGAGGGGGAGAACCACCTCCCTCCCCTGCTGGCCGCGCTGCTTTGGGTGCAGCTGCTTTGTTTCTCTACACCCTCCTAAGCAGCTCTGAATTATTCTGCCAAGGTACTGTGATTTGGTAGAAACCTCTCAGAGTGCTGGACTGGAAGAAGTGTTCTCCTCTGAGTGTGGGGAGGCCCTGGCCCAGGTTGTCCAGAGCAGTGGTGGCTGCCCCATCCCTGGAGGTGTTCAAGGCCAGGTTGGATGGGGCTTGGAGCCCCCTGATCCAGTGGGAGGTGTCCCTGCCCATGGCAGGGGGGGTTGGAACTGGATGGGCTTTGAGGTCCATTTCTATGATTTACATCAACCCCAAAGTGGATTTAAATGGTGCAGGGTTTGGATTTGTATGAGAGACCATGGGAGATGCTAGGAATATCCAGAGATTTTTACTTGTGGGTCATGGCTTCAAAATTAATCCAATCTGGAATCCAGGAGGCCGTCAGTGTTTGTGGTTGGGAAGTGAGTTGGTGAGCTGAGAAAGGGAGTACCCAGGCTTCAGGGCTCTGTTTTATCAGGGACTTGCTTTATGATTTCAGACAAGTAACCCAGCTGCCTGGGAGCTTGGCTCTTCTCCTGGGACACTGTGATGACAGCACCTCCCTGCTAGATGGTGGTGTTGTGAAAATAGTAATTTAAAATCTCCTGGAAGCAGTCCGAGAGGGAAGAAAACACAGCTTGGATTTGTCAGAAAAAACAGGGGCTTCCAGGCATGGATTTCTCTTGCAGGTCCGACATAGCAACTAAATCACTGAATCATGGAATGGGTTGGCTTGGAAGGGACCTCAAAGCCCATCCAGTCCCACTCCCTGCCATGGGCAGGGACACCTCCCACTGGATCAGGGGGCTCCAAGCCCCATCCAACTTGGCCTTGAACACCTCCAGGGATGGGGCAGCCACCACTGCTCTGGGCAACCTGGGCCAGGGCCTCCCCACCCTCACAGGAAAACATTTCTTCTTAAGACCCAAGGTTAGGGACAGCTCCTGTTAGTGGGGTTGGTTTTGTGAATAACTGAGACTCAGTGGAGAAAGGATTCTGAAATACTTCACCTGCAGTTCTGTAAGTGATGTAAGTACGGGGCGATGTGTCTGAACCACAGCTCTACCTGCGGCACTCGTTAACGCTTTGGGGTTGCTGCAGCAACAGGAGGTCAAGAAATAAATACTGAACTCTCCCACCCCAGCTGTTGGAGGCAATGGTTGGGTCCTGCCCTTGTGTCCCAGCAACCCCTGCAGCTCCAGGCTTGGGGAAGAGTGGCTGGAAAGCTGCCCCAAGGCAAAGGCCCTGGGGGTGCTGCTCGACAGCGGCTGAACAGGAGGCAGCAGTGGCCCAGGGGGGCAAGAAGGCCCCCAGCACCCTGGCTTGGCTCAGCCCTGGGGTGGCAGCAGGAGCAGGGCAGGGATCGTCCCCCTGCACTCAGCACCTGGAATCCTGGGCTCAGGGTTGGGCCCCTCCCTCCAAGAAAGCCCTGGAGGGGCTGGAGCGCGTCTGGAGAAGGGAGCGGAGCTGGGGAAGGGTCTGGAGAAGAGGGGTTGTGGGAGCGGCTGAGGGCCCTGGGGGGGTTTGGTCTGGAGAAGAGGAGGCTGAGGGGAGACCTCATGGCTCTCTGCAGCTCCTGGAGAGGAGGGTGGAGCCGGGGGGGGGGGGGGGTTGGGCTCTGCTTCCAAGGGACAGGAGATGGGATGAGAGGAAATGGCCTCAAGTTGCACCAGGGGAAGTTCAGATTGGATATTGGGATCGATTTCTTTTCTGATGGAGTAGTGAAGCCCTGGCAGAGGCTCCCAGGGCAGTGGTGGAGTCCTCAGCCCTGGAGGGGTTCAGAAAACACGGGGTTGTGGCACTTGGGGACAGGGTTTGGTCACCACGGTGGGGCTGGGCTGATATTGGACTGGATGAGCTTGGAGGGCTTTTCCAACCTCATTGTTTCTTTGATTCTGTGAAATAATCTGGGAGAATCACCTTGCAGGGAGAGCCCTTTAGACTCTGGTGTTGTTTTGTGCTTATGGGTGCAAAAAATATTGAGAAGACAGGTTTCTGTGCTCTGGCTTTAGGGCTGATTTATTGAAATCAAAACATTTTATGTTATCTTTATATTAAAAAATCCAGCTATCATGTTCCTGTTTTCCACTCACATGGCCTGGATTCTCTTTTCTGGTAGCAGCCAAACTCTTAGTGGCTCTCAGGAGTTCTCAGCAGAATCTGTTGTTTTAAAAGAAAAGTAGATGTGTTTGTGTTTCTGCTCCGTAACTCAAAAATAGAGAGGATTGTGTTTGCGAGACGTTGGGTGACATTTCCAAAAGCCCCTCATTCTAATTTTCCTGGGATTTTTATCTCCTGATATCTTTAGGAACTTTGGAGAAATGAGTTGCCGATTATTTAATCTTCACAAATAAAATGAAGCCTCTTTGCTGCAGGGATTCATTTAAGGGGGTTTTTTTTTGAATTAATAACGTTTTCTGCCTGCTCTGACGTGTCCAGGGTTTTGCAGTGATGTTAAAAACGTTGCCCTTTTTTTTTTCCCCTCCTTCCTCCGTGCTGATAACGCGTTTGGTTATCTCAAACCCTCTGCCTTTTCCCCATCGTTGCAGTTCTCTGTGGTTGGTCGGTGCTGATTCACATGGAGCAGCCTCGTGTTTTCCCTGAAGATAAAATCCAGCATTGTGGAAAGTGTCAATGCCAAAGCAAACTCGTTGGAGGTCATGGATGGATCTGCTCTGCATTCTTAACTCGTGCATCATAGAGTCATGGAATGGGTTGGGTGGGAAGGGACCTCAAAGCCCAGCCAGTTCCAACCCCCCTGCCATGGGCAGGGACACCTCCCACTGGATCAGGGGGCTCAAAACCCCATCCAACCTGGCCTTGAACACCTCCAGGGATGGGGCAGCCAACACTGCTCTGGGAAACCTGGGTCAGAATCAGTTCAGAAGTGTGATGTAGAGTATTTTGATCAGCATCCTACACATGATGGACAGGAAAACATTCTCCCATCTGATTCTCCTACCACCCTTATGTATTCAAAACCCCGTTTTGGACCTTTTCTTCTCTAAGCAGGTCCTGGCAACTTGAATCATAGAGACCTCTGAGCCCAACCCCACTGTGCCTGCTAAACCGTGTCCCCAAGTGCCACATCTGCACATTATTTGATCACCTCAGGGATGGAGACTCCCCCCCTGCCCTGGGCAGCCTCTGCCAGGGCTTCACCACTCTTTCAGGAAAGAAAATGTTTCCAGTATCCAGTCTAAACTTCCCCTGGTGCAACTTGCTTGAAGAAAGGGCTTGCACTGAAGAAGGCTCTGGACCCTTCCCTGAGTGGCTGTCGGTGCCAGTAAAGATCAGCTTTGCTTTGGAGTCCCCGTGGAGTGCAGGGTTTGGAGGGCAGTGGATTTCACAAGGCACCTCCCAAAGTGTCTTCATGGACTTGGTAGAGATCAAAGCAAGGAGTATAAAGAACAACCTAAAGTTCTCTTTCAGTACCCTGAGTGTCCACCAAGACACGTGGGAATAAGAGAGTTGGGCGCTTGCTCTCCAGTGTTTTTGGGCTCTGGTCACCTCACCCCAAGGCCTGAGAGACTCCGAAACATGAGCTTTGTGGTCCCTGAGTGACGGCCTTTGGATCCTCCTGATGCTTTGGCAGCTTCCACCAGATCATGGGAGACACTCTTGGAGGCCAAGCAGATTCTCTCAGAGCTCTTTCCTTCTCTCTTCGCTTTTCTAGCGCTCTTGAAAATGCAGATGTTTATGGTCTGTGCCGTGGCAGCAGCAGCTTCCAAGCCTCTTGTCCAGCTCTGTGTCGTGGTTTTGGTTTGCAGTAACATGACTGCAGAAGCATTTGCTGCTTCCTCCTCTGTGCCTTTTCACAACCACAATTCTGTTTGTAGAATCATGGAATGGTTTGAGTTGGAAGGGACCTCAAAGCCCATCCAGTTCCACCCCCCTGCCATGGGCAGGGACTCCTCCCACTGGATCAGGGGGCTCCAAACCCCATCCAACCTGGCCTTGAACACCTCCAGGGATGGGGCAGCCACCACTGCTCTGGGCAACCTCGGCCAGGGCCTCCCCACCCTCACAGCAAAACATTTCTCCCCAAGATCTCATCTCAATCTCCCCTCTTGCAGCTTCAAACCCTTCCCCTCACCAGCTTTCCTGGAGCCCCTTTCAGTCCTGGGAGGCTGCTCTAAGGTCTCCCCACAGCCTTCTCTTCTCCAGGCTGAACAACCCAAGTCTCTCAGCCTCTCCTCATAGCAGAGGGGCTCCAGCCCTCGGATCAGCTTTGTGGCCTCCTCTGGACTCAGTCTGATAGATCCATGTCCTTCCAGTGCTGCAGGTGGGTGGCTTTCCCACTTATGGCAGTGTGTTCTGCTCACAGAGCGTGGCCGTGCCGCCAACAGCCACAGGAACAACGTCCCTTCTGAATCCAAGAGTTCTGCATGTACAGAATCACTAACGTTGGAAAAGACCTCAAAGATCATCCAGTCCAGTCATCAACCCAACATCACCGAGCCCACTAAACCATGTCCCAAACTGCCATTGCCACATGTTCTTAGACTCTCTCCAGGGATGGGGACTCCACCACTGCCTCTGCCAGGGCTTCACCACTCTGTCAGGAAAGAAATTGTTTCCAATATCCAATCTGACCCTGCCCTGGTGCAACTTGAGGCCATTTCCTCTCATCTCCTGTTACTTGGGAGAAGAGCCCAACACCCACCTCACTCCAACCTCCTTTCAGGCAGTTGTAGGCAGTGATGAGGTCTCCTCTCAATGCTCAGTCTCTCGTGTGCCTCAGTAAGTCTCTGCTTGGGAAATTTTATGAACTCTTAGTAAGTCTTTAATGATCCTGAAAACAATCTCATTTTCACTTGTTTCTGTGCCTGCTGAGCCATGGTGAAGGAATCTTTGTGGATACTCAGTCTCGGATGCTGCGTGGCAATATTGCTGGGTGGCAGGGCTGAGCCAGGACGTATTTCTGGGCTGTGGACAGAAAGGGTCACGGGCAGGGACTGCTGTGAGATCAAGGGCAGTGAAATCTGATTCCTGGGGAGCAGTCCCCTGGGGAGAGTGGTGTTCCACAGCGGTCAGTATTGGGACTGGTGGTGTTTAACAGCTTTGTTGGACACGTGGACTGTGGGATTGAGGGCAGCTCAGAAAGCTTGATGATGACATCAAGCTGTGTGGCACAGCTGACACACTGGAGGGAAGGGATGTCATCCAGAGGGACCTGGACAAGCTGGAGAGGTGGGGATGGGAGAACCTCATGAGGCTCAACAAGGCCAAGGGCAAAGTCCTGCACCTGGGTGGGGGCAATGCCAAGTACAAATCCAGGCTGGGTGGGGAATGGATTGGGAGCAGCCCTGAGGAGAAGGCCTTGGGGTGCTGGGGGAGGAGAAGCTCCCCAGGAGCCGGCAATGGGCGCTCCCAGCCCAGAAACCAAGGGTGTCCTGGGCTGCACCCAAAGAGTGGCAGCAGAGGGGAGGGAGGGGATTCTGCCCCTCTGCTGTGCTCTGGGGAGACCCCACCTGGAGCCCTGGGTCCAGCTCTGGAGTCCTGAGCACAGGAAGGACCTGGAGCTGTTGGAGTGAGTCGAGAGGAAGCCACGTTTAGCCCTGGTGCTGTGGTCACCTTTCTCTGCCCCTTGCTACGAACAGGCTTTGTTAATTTAATTAATTAATTTTGAGGTTTAAATGTTATGGTTAAAGGCCAGGTTTGGGGTTTTATCAGTAGGACCCACCACTATTCAGACAATTCCAAAGGAAGAGAACAAAAGGCAATTAAATGACCCAGCAGCTGCTGCCAGAGGATGTGTCATTGGAAGATTGCGGCGAGGGAAGCTTCCAAAAAGCCTCAGCTGGCCCCTGGCCATGGGTTTCCATCCAGGCGGGTGAGATCAGAGCCCCTGCCCTTCAACCAAATCTCCAGCAGTGAATCTGGAAGGGGTTGGTTGAAATGTGCTCTCCTCACGTCAAATTAAGCTCCCCTGCATGGTTTGATGTGGAACATTTAAAGTTTAAAACCCTGTTTTGAAGGCCTGGAGTGAGAAACGCAGCCAGTTCTGCCTTTGGAAGTTCTTGGTCCAGCTTTTAGCTTTACTCTTGCGTGTTCTTGGAGTCCTGAGCACAGGAGGGACCTGGAGCTGTTGGAGCGAGGCCAGAGGAGGCCACGGAGATGATCTGAGGGCTGGAGCCCCCATCTCTCTGAGCCTGCCCTGTCTGTCCTTCTGTCCCTACCCACCAGCTGATGCTGTGATGCTGATTCCTCCTCCCTCCCCTCATGACTCACATCTGCATCTGTGAGGAATTAGCTGAGGTGAGGGGGGAGGTTGCTCTCTTGGCCCTGTCCTGCCCTGGTCCACAGGCCTGGGCTCACCCTGTGGGCTCTCATGGAGGGAGGAAGGAGGTGGAAGAGGCTGTTTGAGAACTGAGACGTTTGGATCCATCCTTTTCAAGGAGGAAATTGGATCGTGGCTGCGGAGCCCTCTCGTCTGTCTCAGGTGGAGCTGAGCTCATTTCTAGGAGCCAGGGGCCAGAGTCTGTCGGGTTTCAGAGCCCTTCAGCTCCTGGTAATGAACTCTCTTCTCTCCTGGGCCTGTCTCTGGGTTTTGTTCTACCTCAAGTCCTCTGAACTCCTGATTCACGTTTCACCCTTGTTTTCGTGGCGCTTCCTCTCTCCCTCGCAGCTCCCAGGCTTTCTCAGGACAAAGGATGTGGTGTGTGATTCCAGGGAGACAGAATAACCCTGTTCCTGCATTTCCATCCTTAAAAGCACCATAATTAGTGCAGATGCTAGGAGTAAACACCCCCACTCCAGTGTCTGGAGAGGCCAAGCTCCTTCCAGCACCACCCACCCGTCCAGCCTTGTCTTCTCCTGCTGATTTGTCCTCACACTGAATTCAACCCTTTTGTCATTCTTCTCACAGGTGTTGGCACAAGGAACTACTACAGGAAGATTGGCTACGAGCTGGAAGGGCCTTACATGGTGAAGAGGCTGGACTGATGCCCCAGGAGCTCCTCATCCCACCCAGACTCATCATGGAAAGCAAGCACAAGGTGATGAACTTAAAAGCCTGCCAACAGCGAAGGACTTTGCTTCTGGCAGAGCCCACGGCAGCACATGGGGCACCTCCTCTGGGGAGAGGAGTTCTTCCAGGATCTGCTGCGCCAGGAGAGATGTGGTGGAGCTGCCAGATCTCCAGGATGGGCTCTGATGTGTGGGGATGGAGGACTGATGCGTGGGTGAACTGAAAGCACCCATGGTTTCTGTGATGCTGTCAGCAGGCTTTTAATGTTTCACATTGACATTGTGTGGGTTGTTCTGCAATAAGAATTAATCCTTTCTCTGTGTGTGTTTATATATTTCTTGGCTGCTCTCTGTCCATCCCAAGGGATGCCCTTTGATCCTTTTACAGAAGGAGGCTGTGAGGATTGGAAGTCATCCCCTTGTTAGTGGTAGGAATTGAGATTGCAACTTAAACTGAACCTCTGCAGGGACACAGGGCCATGGAGTGACTGAGGTTTGATGTCTTCAGTCCAATCTCTCTCAAAACCAGCCCCATCCAACCTGGCCTTCAACACCTCCAGGGATGGGGCAGCCACCACTGCTCTGGGCAACCTGGGCCAGGGCCTCCTCACCCTCACAGCAAAACATTTCCCCCTCAGATCTCATCTCAATCTCCCCTCTTGCAGCTTCAAACCCTTCCCCTCATCCTGTTCCTGCACTCCCTGATCCAGAGGCCCCCCCTCCAGCTTTCCTGGAGCCCCTTTCAGTCCTGGGAGGCTGCTCTAAGGTCTTCCCACAGCCTTCTCTTCTCCAGGATGAACAACCCCAACTCTCCCACCCTGTCCTCACACCAGAGGTTCTCCAGCCCTTGGATCATCTCCATGGCCTCCTCTGGACTCGCTTCAACAGCTCCAGGTCCTTCCTGTGCTGGGGACTCCACAGCTGGACCCAGGGCTCCAGGTGGGGTCTCCCCAGAGCGCAGCAGAGGGGCAGAATCCCCTCCCTCCCCTCTGCTCCCACTCTTTGGGTGCAGCCCAGGACACCCTTGGTTTCTGGGCTGGGAGAGCCCATTGCCAGCTCCTGGGGAGCTTCTCCTCCCCCAGCACCCCAAGGCCTTCTCCTCAGGGCTGCTCCAATCCAACTGCTCCCAATCCAAACATAAGCCTCACTCTGGCCCAACAGATCCGTGCCCTTCCTGTGCTGAGGACTGCAGTTGCTGAATGGTGTTTTTCATCCTCCAGGACATTGGTAGACGGGGCACAGTAAGCTCCTGCCCCCCTAAAAGCAGAGCAGATGGAAATGGGTGAGAGGAGACACAATTTCTGTGCAGAATCCTTAAAATTCACAGTGAAATGTCTCGTTCTGGTGCCGCTGACGCAGCAATGAATCCCTCTGACGCGTTCAGCGCCGACAGCGTGGTCCCTTGCAGGTTCTGCCCAGAAAACCTCACCCCTTCCCTTCATCTGGAAGTGTGACCATCCAGCACCTCTAGGAAACGTCAGATCTGTCGTTTGTTTTTATTAAAACCAATGTGGGTTTGAGTTTTCCGACAGCTTTATCAAGAAATAAAGCAATTTGTTGTTGTTGTTGTTGAGGGGCTTATTTTTAACTTCCCATTTGTGTGTTCTTGCCAGGGTGATCTCTTGCTGCACTGGCTCAGCGGCGCCGGGCTTGTCTGCACAGGTTTGGGTTTGTTTTGAAGTGTGATGGATTGATTTGTCTGTTTGATAGAAACGTGGCCAAATGAAGAGCTGGGTTGTGCTTCTCTCTGAGCCGTTGCTTCTGCTGGGGACAGAGAGTTCCTCCAACGTGTGTTCCTGGTGTATCTCCTGTTGGCAGCACCACGGGAATGAGGTCAGAGGGACTCAGATGTTGGCTCTGCAGCCACATCTCCTGCCAGGGCATGAGTGAGCATCGCTGGGCAGCCTGGGACGGCCCAGGAGCCACCGTGGTTTGAGGAGAAGGCTTGGGGTGGCAGCCTGAGCTTGGATCAGCCATGGTGTGGCCAGGACCAGGGGTTTCTTCTCCTCCCATGAGGTCTGATCTTTTGTCTCAAGTCTCTTAGATGTGATGAAGCCAACTGGGAGCAGAGCTGGGCAACAGTCCATGAGTTCAGCCCTGCAAGAGCCTGATTCTGCTACTGCCTGCTAAAGGTCATCACTGCCCCTCAAATAGGTCTTGTGCAGACCTGCTCGAGCACAACAGCTTCTGCTCAAGCACAGGAAAGCTCTGCAGAGGGATCTGAACAGGCTGGATCCGTGGGTCAAGGCCAGCGAGATGGGGTTAAACAAGGCTCAGGGCTGGGCCCTGACTTTGGTCCCAGCAACCCCTGCAGCTCCAGGCTTGGGGAAGAGTGGCTGGAAAGCTGCACCAAGGCAAAGGCCCTGGAGGTGCTGCTCGACAGCGGCTGAACAGGAGGCAGCAGTGGCCCAGGGGGTGCTCTGCTCCCAAGAGACAGGTGATAGGATGAGAGGAAATGGCCTCAAGTTGTGCCAGGGGAGGTTTAGATTGAATATGTGGGGAAAAAAAAAAAATCCTTCACGAAAGGAGTGGTGAAGCCCTGGCAGCTGCTGCCCAGGGCAGTGGCCAAGTCCCCCTCCCCAGGCTTCATCCTGTGCCATAGGGAAGCAAAACAAGCACTGCAGCCTTAGAGGTTCCAGCAAGAGAGGAGCACTGAGCAGGTTCTTTACTGATCACTCCAGCAGCACCAAAGCAGGGCCAGAAGATAATTTCAAAGCAATGAGGAAAAGGCGTATAAATAGAAGCAAGAGAAATACTGGAGCTGACAGAGCAGCTTTTCACATCAGAAAGTGCAAGAGAACAGTAATGAAACCATGGCATGAGCCCTGGTGCTCCTGCCCAGAGCAGGTTATTACTGTGGAAGGTGCACCTGAGCCGACCGCAGGTGGGCTGAGAGCATCAGTGTCCCACAGTGGAGAAACACAAACAGGCTGAAATTAATGCAGGAATGAGCAGGACTCACCTTCTTCAAAACATTTTAAACAGGGCACCACTGTCCACCCATGACTCAACTTCTTCATGGATGAGAAGCTCCCCAGGAGCCGGCAATGGGCACTCCCAGCCCAGAAACCAAAGAGTGGGAGCAGAGGGGAGGGAGGGGATTCTGCCCCTCTGCTGTGCTCTGGGGAGACCCCACCTGGAGCCCTGGGTCCAGCTCTGGAGTCCTGAGCACAGGAAGGACCTGGAGCTGTTGGAGCGAGTCCAGAGGAGGCCACGGAGATGATCCGAGGGCTGGAGAACCTCTGGTGTGAGGACAGGGTGGGAGAGTTGGGGTTGTTCATCCTGGAGAAGAGAAGGCTGTGGGGAGACCTTAGAGCAGCCTCCCAGGACTGAAAGGGGCTCCAGGAAAGCTGGGGAGGGGCTCTGGATCAGGGAGGGCAGGGATGGGATGAGGGGAATGGTTTGAAGCTGCAAGAGGGGAGATTGAGGTAAAATCTTAGGGAGAAATGTTTTGCTGTGAGGGTGTTGAGGCCCTGGCCCAGGTTGCCCAGAGCAGTGGTGGCTGCCCCATCCCTGGAGGTTGTGGGGTTGTGGGAGCAGCTGAGGGCACTGGGGGGGTTGGTCTGGAGAAGAGGAGGCTGAGGGGAGACCTCCTGGCTCTCTGCAGCTCCTGGAGAGGAGGGTGGAGCCGGGGGGGTGTTGTTCTCTTCTCCCAAGTTACAGGTGACAGGATGAGAGGAAAAGGCCTCAAGCTGCACCAGGACAGGGTCAGATTGGACATCAGGAACAATTTCTTCATTGAAAGGGTTCTGAGGCCCCAGCAGAGGCTCCCAGGGAGTCCCCATCCATGGAGGGGTTTAAAAGCCGGGTGGATGAGGTGCTCAGGGATCTGGTTCAGTAGTGACAGGGACGGGTGGACTCAATGATCTCAAAGGTCTTTTCTAACTAGTTATTCTATAGTTCTACGTTGAGGGCAGTTTTTACAACCAGTCACCCTTTCCCCTTTTGAAGGGGATGAATTCAGCAGGATAGGTGGTGTTCAGCTTAGGGAAAATAAACTAGCTGTTCCTAGATTCCAGCTTGACACATCCTGCATCCAGCTGCTCTCCCTAAGCCTCGATTGCTCTGTTGGTTCTGGAGACCCTGGCTCTGTCCATTATAATAAAAGTGATCTGGGAAAAAAGACCAAAGAGGAACAGAGGAAAATAATAGCAGAAGTACCTAAAGACACTGGATAGCTTCTCCATCCCCTTCTGCCAGCTCGGATTGAGTTCTTCTCCTTTGCTCTGCTTCATGTGCAGCAGCAGGGGTTCCCTCTGCCTGCAGTGCAATAACAGGCGCTCTGGGGGCTCAGGGAATCTGCCTCCAGGCTGGAAGGAAAGGAGAAAATTAAATCAGGAGAAAATTAAATCAGGAGAAGCAAGAGCCAGAAAGGAGCCTGATTTGAAAAAAAATTCAGCAGTCAAGATCTGGCTGTGCTCATCATCCTTGCTTAACGAGGAGGTGGTGGTGGTTCAGAAAACCAGCGGCAAGGGAAAACGGCACCGCTCAGCCCTTGGGTGAACAGGAGCACAAGAGCTCTGGGCTCATCTTGAGTCCTTTTCCAAATGGGAAAGAAGTGGTTTGGCCCTGGCCCAGGTTGCCCAGGGACGTGGTGGCTGCCCCATCCCTGGAGGTGTTCAAGGCCAGGTTGGATGGGGCTTGGAGCCCCCTGATCCAGTGGGAGGTGTCCCTGCCCATGGCAGGGGGCTGGAACTGGATGGGCTTTGAGGTTCCTTCCAACCAAACCATTCCATGATTCTGTGATTTATTGACATCACTGCCTGCTTCCCCTCGTGTCTCTTCCCTGTCCCAGCTGCTGGCGCAGGGACACACATGGCTCTGCAGATTTTCATACCCACAGTCCCTTTCCAAAGGCAACCAGCCCCTTCACTCACTCATAGATCCACTTTGGTGGCTTTCAACACTTGCACAGCACCCTTCGACTTCAAATTTTCTACCCCTTGCTTTCAGTCTTGTTATAATTGAGGGACAAAATCAAACGTAGTGAGTTTCATCTTGGAATTTAAAGTGGCAAAAAGCTGCAGCTCCTCAGGCACAACCTCCCAGGCAAAGTCATTCAGCAGGTGCCTTCAGGCTGATGTTGGTGCTGGTTTAAGGGAAAAGGTCAAAATGAATAAAAACCTTACATCATATGTACAGCTGCCTCTGTTGGTGCTCATTTTCAATGCTGCTTCCTCCCACCATCTGTACAGATCCATTTTTTTTTGTCCAAATCCAGCTGATATCACAATGAAAATTAAATCATAGAATGGTTTGGGTTGGAAGGGTCCTTAAAGCCCACCCAGTTCCAACCCGCCTGCCATGGGCAGGGACACCTCTCATGGAATCAGGGGGCCTCAATGCCACATTCAACCTGGCCTGGAACACATCCAGGGATGGGGCAGCCACCACTGCTCTGGGCAGTTTCAGCCAGAGCTTCGCCACTCTGCCAGTGAAGAGATTGTTCCTGATATCCATTTGAAACGTCTCCTGACACAACTTGAGGCCATTCCCTCTTGTCCATCACTTACCCCTTGGGAGCAGAGCCCAACCCCCCTGGCTCCACCCTCCTCTCCAGGAGCTGCAGAGAGCCATGAGGTCTCCCCTCAGCCTCCTCTTCTCCAGACCAAACCCCCCCAGGGCCCTCAGCCGCTCCCACAACCCCTCTTCTCCAGACCCTTCCCCAGCTCCGCTCCCTTCTCCAGACGCGCTCCAGCCCCTCCAGGGCTTTCTTGGAGGGAGGGGCCCAACCCTGAGCCCAGGATTGGAGGTGCTGAGTGCAGGGGGACGATCCCTGCCCTGCTCCTGCTGCCACCCCAGGGCTGAGCCAAGCCAGGGTGCTGGGGGCCTTCTTGCCCCCCTGGGCCACTGCTGCCTCCTGTTCAGCCGCTGTCGAGCAGCACCCCCAGGGCCTTTGCCTTGGGGCAGCTTTCCAGCCACTCTTCCCCAAGCCTGGAGCTGCAGGGGTTGCTGGGACCCGAGGGCAGGACCCGACACTTGGCCTTGTTAAAATATGTTGCCTGGGGTTTTATACCCCTGTTTGTGCATCAGCACGTGGTGGGATGGTGGCTTTCAACTTCCCTATTGCCTGTTTTCCTGGGAAATGTGGTTTCTTTGCGCTCCAGATTACTCTGTAAAGAGCCCTTGGAACAAGGGAGCAAGGCTGTGCCGAGCAGGAGTGCTGCGAGGAGCTGTGAATAAAGCCTGCAGACTGCACATTGTTTCCATTTAAACACAATTCCATCTCAATTCTCTGATCCTGCAGCTCTTTGAGAATAAAGCAAAGCTGAGGAAGCTTAAAAGGGAGCAAAACGCTGCTTCTGACTTCAAAAAGCCTCAGCAAAATCAATTAGGAGTGTACAAAGAATCTTGGAAGAGCAACAGGGACTGACAGACCGAGCTGCACGATCTCACTCCCTTTTCAAATCCTCTCTCTCCATGTTCCTGCACCATGTTGGCCATGGCACGGAGGTGTCCTCACACATCATCTGTAAGAGTACCTGGATCAGCTTTGCAACTGGAATCTAAGTATGGGTTTGGTGGTTTATGCACTGTGGAAAGGGCCTTGTTCAGTGTGAGCTGGTCAATCATAGAAACATGGAACGGTTTAGGTTGGAAGGGACCTCAAAGCCCATCCAGTTCCAACCCCCTGCCATGGGCAGGGACACCTCCCACTGGATCAGGGGGCTCCAAGCCCCATCCAACCTGACCTTGAACACCTCCAGGGATGGGGCAGCCACCACTGCTCTGGGCAACCTGTTCATGGAGCAAAAGAGCAACCTGCTCAAAGTTTAGGATGAGAGGAGGAACGAGAGTGTGAACCACAACCTCCAGTGCCAAAGATTTTTTAGTTGGGAGAGTCTGGATCATCTCTGATGGATTAAGCAGCAGGTTAGGACACAGCCAAAGATATTTCTCATGATTCAGGCAGTCCACAAGTGACACCAGGTCCCTCCTGCAGCCCACATGGGTCAATAACTTCGTTTTAACCTCTCCAGTTGTGAAGAAATGAAATTCCTCCTTGGAACCCTTCACAAAGGGAATGTTTCTAGCTGGTGAACCAGGATCACAGGAACATCAGAGTCACAGAATGCTGAGGTTGGAGGGCACCTCTGGAGAAGCATCAACACCACAGCCTGCAGTTTTCACCAACCCAAGCATCACGGTTCCCAGTTCTCCTCCTCCCCAAACCCTCCAAAACAGGTTGGCGATTCCATTCTCCTTATCTCATCGAGAGCCTCTGCTGAGATGAACGCTTCATCCACCAACTCCAGTGCCCCCCTTGGAATGATCTACACTCCCAGGCTCTTGCTGGTTGCCTGCAGATAACTGCTCAGTGACAGGCATTGGGTGCACCTTCCTTAGTCTTTGTGATTAACAGACCTGTGAATTTATTTAGTTCCAAAAAAAAAAACCCCACTTCCCAGCAGCTGTACAAGGACCGGCCACGATGATGGATTTACCAGGCACAGAGAAAAAGTCCTGCTTCCACTGTCTGGCACGATGTGCCGGGATTTGTGATTAATGGAGGGTGCTGCTAACGAACGATTTGGAGGCGACGCTTAATTTTAGAGACAAATAGAATTGTATTGACTGACTCGATCCTGACTGGGGATGGCAGCGAGTATTTAATTCCTCCCCGGATAAATCCAGCCCCTGGCTAACTTTGCGTCTCTCTGAGCGATGGTATTTTGTCCCATTGGAAAAAAAATTAACTAGTCTGAAGCATCCTTAACCCAAAGCCATCGATTTAACTGCCTGTCTCAACAGACAACTCTGGCATTTAGAGATGCTGTGCTAACAAACCGCTCCGATGCACACGAGGCTCGGCGCAGGGGAGGGAATAAAGATGGAGAACTTGGACATTTTTCCTCACCAAAGCAGAACAAAGCTTCACTTTAAATACAAAGCTGAATCACAGATCCACTATCCTCACTGGTCTTTTATTCCAGAGCAATTGTGGCTGTAGGTAAAGAAAATGGAGTGGTACATCCTTAGTCACCACTGCTTGCACTCCAACCTCAAGGAAAACCAACAGCATCAAAGCCCCACGAGTCGGGTGTCGATCTGAGGCAGCCGCTCACAGCCCCTTCACCACATGATGCACTCAACAGCACCATTCCCTTCCAAAAAGCAACTCCAAAAAAGCAGCTATCGTGGGCAAATTCCATCCTCCAGCCACTGAGACAGCAGTTTTCAGAGAGAGAGAGAGAGGTGTTTCACCAGGGTAAGAGCATTGGGCAGCACTTTTGGGGTTTGGCGGTGAAGGACAGCATCACCCTCTCCTCTGGGGCCAGGAGCTGGAAGCAAAACTTTCAAGAAATGGGCCATCCTAGAGCATTCATGCAGGATCACAGAGTCACTGAGGTTGGAAAAGACCCTTAGAATCATAGGATCATTGAATTATTAAGTTGGAAAAGGCCTCAAAGCTCATCCAGTCCAGCTCAGCCTAACTGCACTGTGCATACTAAACCATGTCCCAAACTGCCACGGCCACATGGATTTTGAACCCCTCCAGGGATGAGGACTCCACCAGTGCCCTGGGAGCCTCTGCCAGGGCTTCACCACAGTAAAGAAATTGTTCCCAATATCCAATCTAAACCTCCTCTGGTGCAACTGGAGGCCATTTCCTCTCATCCTGTCACTTGCCCCTTGGGAGCAGAGCCCAACCCCCCATGGCTCCACCCTCCTCTCCAGGAGCTGCAGAGAGCCATGAGGTCTCCCCTCAGCCTCCTTTTCTCCAGACCAAACCCCCCCAGGGCCCTCAGCCACTCCCACAACCCCTGTTCTCCAGACCCTTCCCCAGCTCCGCTCCCTTCTCCAGACGCACTCCAGCCCCTCCAGGGATTTCTTGGAGGGAAGGGCCCAACCCTGAGCCCAGGATTCCAGGTGCTGAGTGCAGGGGGACGATCCCTGCCCTGCTCCTGCTGCCACCCCAGGGCTGAGCCAAGCCAGGGTGCTGGGGGCCTTCTTGCCCACCTGGGCCACTGCTGCCTCATGTTAAGCCGCTGTCAACAAACACTCCCAGGGCCTTTGCCTTGGGGCAGTTTTCCAGCCACTCTTCCCCAAGCCTGGAGCTGCAGGGATTGGTGTGGCCCCAGTGCAGGACACCCCACCCATCCCACTGGCCTCAGCCCATGGATCCAGCCAATCCAGATCCCTCTGCCGAGCGTTCCTGCCCTCAAGCAGATCAACACTGGCACCCAATTTGGTATCACCTGCAAACTGAGGTAAAGACGATCCCCTCATTCAGATCACTGATAGATAGTAAACAGAACTGGCCCCAAGTTCACCAAGTCCAACCACAAACCTCAAACACCAACTCCACCACTAATCCCTGTCCCTAAGCACCACATCCTCATTGCTTTTAAATCCCTCCAGGGCTGAGGACTCCACCACTGCCCTGTTCAGCTTCAGCTGCAACTGAACAACAGTTTAGGAGCTCCCTGACCCGAAGGCTGCTCTAAACCCCTTTTCAGTAACCCCTCACAAAGTTCTCTCCCACATACAGGTATAGTACCATAAATAATTTAAGAAGCTCCCATCCCCCAGCCCCAAAGCATAGCTCTTTCTTTGTCAAACATTGCTGTATTTTGCTCAGCTGTATTATTATTAATGAATTGCAGGCAGCTTTTGAAACAGAACACCGTGGATTCATGCACTTTCCCATTTCATTGTGTTCCTTTCCTGACTATAGACATTACATTTACCCTTCAGATCACTTCTGAACACCAAGTCTGCTTTCAGAGCACTACACACAGCAGCTCCAGGATTCTCCCCCCACCCCTCTTCCTAAGCAGCAGTCACTGAAATTAGAGGCTGTCATCACAAATGTTCATTTACCAATTCACCAGGTATTGGAGTAATGCTTAATAATTTAAAAAATAAAGAAGTGTCACATGCGATTCTGAAGAGATTCTTGGTATTACCTCACTTTTTAAGCAAAAAACCACAGTATTTTATTCATTTATAAAGTACAGACTTCCAAGTAATTAAAGCACACGCACAGGCTTGCTAGAAGTACCTGCAGTGGTGAGGAGATTCACCTAGAACAGCAAAATGGGGAGGGAAACCAGTAAACGGCCATTCCTCAGCCCAGCAGTTTTCTCATGTGCTGCAAGGGTGCACAAATCTGTTGGCATTCCAGAAAAACGGAGCTGATCTCAATGGAAAACAGCCCTAGAAGGCCAGCAGCGTGCTCTGGGAGGTGGCAGAAAGATGGGGATAAGTGTAGGGGTTAGAGAAGGATGAGGAGACCTTCCTGTGGAACATCAGGTCTGCTGACCACAAGGGTGTTCATAACCAAAACCATGGCACTCAGTCTTGATACGCAGAACTCCAAGGAGTTAGAAACCAAGGCAACAAAGGGAATCAGGTAAAACCAGGCTGTGCTGCAAGTCCAGAGCAGCCAGACCTGTCTCCTACCAGAAGGGTGACTGTGGTGCTCCATAACAGCAGATCCAGATCCATTTATCCACTCGATTCCAGTCCCTGTACGATCTGCACAGAGGTGTCAGGAGCTAAATGAGCTTCAAAGCAACTATGTCTATCATCATTGCTGCCCCCCTCACACATCAGCACCTACATTCAAAAATCAAGTTTGATTTAAGGATTTGAATTAACTGACTGTTCATTTGTTCCCACAACAGCTTTTTCCAGGGACTGCTCCCACTGGAAAGTCCATTTGTTATCACTACAGGGATGGAGGTCAATCAATGCTTGCTTGTCCAAAACTTTTATAGCCTGGAGGAACAGAGGAGGAAATGTTATGCTCCCCCATGGAATGCCAGTGGAGCCTCCAGAGAAGGTTGTGGCAGAAGAAAAAAGACCTCTCCATGAATTTAGTTCACAAAACTTCTTATAATACAGAGTTTTCTTTACTGCAGCCACAATATGAGTAGAGTAGGACAGCAGGAAGAAATAAATCTGGTTTTATCCAAAATACCTTCCCTTTGGTAGTTTATTCCTTTCCTACAAAAAGCTGTCCCCAAAGGACACTATTTCACCTCTACACAACATAAGAGCTTGGGAGGAACCTCTTCCAAGAGGAACCTTTTCCAGGAGCTCCCGGCCCCCTCAGAAAAGCGAAGCTCAGCACTAGTTTACGAAGACATGAAAATACTTTTGAAACAGGGTGCAAATTAGCCTTCCCATTTACCTGCCAAGATTCCAGCTCAGTCCTTTCAATTTCCCTTGTAAGAACAGCTGGCACAAGCCGCTAACACAGCAGGAAGCATGATTCCTTAAACTACTTTAAGTGTTAGTGACGCATATGTTCTAATCAAGAGTTGGCATCTTTAACATTCTTTGTATTTATTTTAAGAAAGCGTTTTAGTTCATCTAAGCAAGAATATTCAAAAAGCTACTGGGAAGAAAATACATTTTTGTTTCTGCTCTAACTTTTCAGAATAGACACTGAGCGTTTGTGCCAGCTCATTCGGCAGCCGTCGCTCAGCAAAGCGGCCACGGAGAGACGGATTAGACACAAAAAAAGCTCCAATTACACCTCGTAAAGACAAATTCTGTGCCAAGGACAAGCAACACGGTGGGATAAGAGAGGAGTCAGGGCTGGGAAGGCAGTGGATACACAACGGGGCAGAAGAGAACGTGTTTTGTTGCCTTCCTTCAAAAGGGCAGACACAGGATGGCAACAAGAGGGTTTTGTTAAGGGGAGCAAGTTCAGAAACTCCTCACGGCCGTGCCGAGCGTGGCTGGAAAGTCAGGGTCACCTCAGACAAGTTTTTACCTACACTACTCGCTGCATAGAAGAATGCAAAGATAAAAACAAAGGTTTCCATAAAAATAGACTTCTCTTGTAGTTGTCCTCTTAAAATTACTGTACAAATAAATAAAATCATCATCCATTTAAATATAACCGTTCGGGAAGCTGGCAGTGGTCTGCTGGTGGACCCGGTCTTTCCAAAGGCAAGGCAGAGTTGTTCACCATCTCTGAGGCCTCTAGACCACAGCACGACACGAAATCTGCAAAGGAAAGGCACCACAGTTACACAATGAAATACTTATTGGAGAGAGCACTGGCTCACTACGAAGGTTCCCCCAGCCCAGTGTTCTGTCTCAGGGACATCAACCTCATACGTGCATGGGGCTGGCACGTCAGCAAGTTTCCACCCACTGAGGGTGGGGAGGCACTGGCATCTGTTACCCCATCCCTGGAGGTGTTCAAGGCCAGGTTGGATGAGGATTTGAGCAACCTGATCCAGTGAGAGGTGTTCCTGCCCACGGCAGGGAAGTTGGAACTGGATGGGATTTGAAGTCCTTTCCAACCCAAACCATTCTGTGGTTTTATGATCCTTGTTCTGAGCAATGTGTAACTTCAGGACTTACTGATTCACAGGTTACATCTATGCTCTTGTCTCTAAGTTCATAAAATCACAGTCATTTAGGTTGGAAAAGACCTTTAAGACTGTTGAGTCCAACCTTCAACCTAACACTGAAAGAAAACTCATTTCAGTGTCTTCCACACTGTTCTGAGGAGATTTAGTGTTCAGCTGCCCTGTGATAAAAAAGCATTATGGAAAAAACATATCCCCTGATTTGAATGTGCTATTGGAGATTTCCTGCTGAAGCACCTGGTTTTAGCATTGTAAGAAACTTTTCAGTTTTCGTCCTTCTCCTGATTTTAGATTCAGAAAGGCAGATTTGCGATCAATCTGCTTTCTGGGCCGGGGTGTCCATGAAGTGGTGTTTAGGACAAGCCCGTTTCGGAAAGGTGAGTTGATTTTTGTTTCAGTCTGCACTAACACAGCAGCTGGCAGTGTTTTCAGCAGCGTGAGCCACAAGTTGCTGCTGCATCAACTCCAATTACACACCAGAAGCAAGTGCTGTCGGCATTCCGCTAGCTTCCTACCAAACAGGAGGATAAAATACACACAGAGGATCGAGACAAGCGTGGTTTCCGGGATACAACCCACTTGTGTTGGCATTTTTCTTCTGAACCTAACCTGCAAACCTATTTACCACTCTGGTTTCATTGTGAAAAAGGCAAATCAACAGCATTAAGCCTGACACTGCGCTGCTGGAGCCTTTTTTCCTCTCTTTATCCTTGCAAATTCCTCTACAGCAGGCTAAGTGCTTCAGGGCTGGCCTGCCAACTAGTGGCACTGTCGCTATTACAGTACACCAGGTCTCAGCTCGCAGGTGGGAGTCTCCAGAAATGCCAATCCTACCAGACTCAATAGTTTTCAGCAATAAAACTGATTTTTCTAGATAAAAAGCATCATTGGTTTTGCCTGCTGAGATGTCAGTAAAGGATTTTGATGTCAAACCACACAAAAAGGTATTAGACAGACAGGATAAGACTGGGATGAGTAAAAAAGGAAGATGTAATACAGTTAACCTGTCCCAGAGGAAAACTGAACCAGATAATTTGGAAATGAAGAGGCTAGAGTTTGATCAAGATTGGCAACGGAGTTGTTTAATTAATGTTCTCGCTAACAGCCCTGGCACAATTTGCAAAGTGCCGATGACACAAAGCTGGAGGTAATTGTGGTTGTAAAAAATGGATGAGGGAATTCTCAGGGATGTTTCTTCTAACTGGCAGGGGATGAAACTGGGTGATAGAAAACACAAGGTCAGGCATCTGGGAACAAAAGTAACTGCTGCTACCCAGGGTTCCTGATCCAAAGGAACTCAAAGGGCTTTAGTACACAAAGTAATTAAGAGAGGATTAAGTAATGAGAAAGGAGAGAGATGGGATCCTGGAATACATCGGGGGGGGGACGTTTCCAGACAGAAAAAGCTCCTGCTTTACCTGAAGAGACTCATCCAGAGTAAGTGCAGAAATTCTTTGTGATAGAGGAGATGGAGGTGCCAATTAGCCAACCATGGGCAGGAAGAAGCGCTGCTGAGGTTACAGTGGTTCTCTACAAAATAGCTCAGAATGGGTAAACACTCAGGAATGAGAAAAACAGTTTAAGTAAAAGGGCAAACCTGTCACAAGATCAGGAGCGTTAGACTGACCAGAGATGCAGTTGTGCTGGGAAGGACAACGTCCTTAGCTCTAGGGACAGCTGGGTGCTCAGCTCGGGGACAGCACAAACATGAAGAACCCTTAATTGCTGCCAGGTGTTAATCAAATAAATTCTAGGATGTTTTTTGCCCATGACAACAGACAGGACTTAAAAATCTTGAAAACTCCCTTCAAGCATTTTCACTGCTCTGCTGAAAGGCACGGAATAGAACAGACTGTCTTGAGCTTCCTGTCAGACGTCCGTCAGGGTAGATACGAAAGAGGCCATTTGGAACACACAAGGATTAGGATCAGAGGTTGTTTCCAAGAGGGCACACAGAATCACTGAGGTTGGGAAAGACCTCTAAGATCGTCCAATCCAACCATCAGCCCAGCCCCACAGTGCAGACCAAACCCTGTCCCCAAGTGCCACGGCCACAGGGTTTTTGAACCCCTCCAGGGATGGGGACTCAACCTCTGCCCAGGGCAGCCTCTGCCAGGGCTTCACCACTCTTTCAGGAAAGAAATTGTTCCCAATATCCACTCTAAACCTCCCCCAGTGCAACTTGAGGCCATTTCCTCTCATTCTATTATTTTTTACCTGGAAAAAGAGACCAACACCCACCTGGCTACAACCTCCTTTTAGGTAGTTGTAGAGATAAAAGTCTCCCCTCAGCCTCCTCTTCTCCAGACCAAACAGCCTCAGGGCCCTCAGCCGCTCCCAGAACCCCAGAACTCATGGGCTCCAGACCCTTCCCCTACTCCATTCCCCTTCTCTAGAAGTGCTCCAGCCCCTCAAAGTCTTTCTTGGAGTGAGAGGCCCAAAACTGAACCTAGAATTCAAAGTGCAGCCTCACCAGCAGCAAGCACGGGGGAGAAACCCAACAGTCCTGCTGTAGAGCTTGGCAAGACCTCCAGACTTCCAGTCCAGCCTTCCCCAAGGTATTATTCAAGGCCTTTGTATGTTAAAACATTCAGGACAGTTTGTTTGTGGCAAGAGAAGAGGTTTAGGATAAATGACAGGCTGGCCCAAATCCAGACAGCGCAGCCAACTCCCTGAACAAACACCCTCAGGGAGGCAAAAGTTTCCTTGTTAGAGGTACTTCAACCAAATCCCTTTTCCCACATGTTTATCCAAGCATTTTCTTCTTCTAGTTTGACTGCATCTTTCTGTCACTGAATTTTCAGAGCTGCTACAGGTCATGTTTGATTTAGAGGGCTTTGCCCTGGAGGTCAATGCCAGAAAAATCCCCTGGAAGCTCCACCTAAATAGGGAGCAGCCTTGGCAGAGCCACTGACCTGAACGTCCTTCGTCTCTACGAGCGCTGGCGCTTTTTGCCGTAGGAGATTTGCCTGATTCGGACTTCCAGTTGGAAGGCATCCAATCTTTCCTTGGGGTTAAAAGCCAGCATATTGTGCAGGAGCTTGCAGAGATCATCTGGCATGGACTTCTTGTTCTTCAGAGGAATCTGTAATTTCATGTTGGGGTTCTCCAGCAACGCTTCTCCGAGGGGAATAAGCTCCTTGCCTTGGCAGATGTAAGTTCCTGAACACAGACAAGAAGGTTATACAGGTAGAGGAAAGCACGGAGAAACAATCTGGGAGAAAAAAACATCTGAGAGGTTACCGGAAAGATCACTTATTAAGAGACAACAGCCAAATCAAATATTGGGAGCGACCGTTATCAAAGAGGTTTTTACTTTCAAACAGTAATCAAGGTGTTGTGCAAGGCTGTGCGTGGAACAGAGGGAGCAAGTTTAAGCACAGCATGCTCGTCGAGGAGTTACACGGAGCATCTGCTGGGAAAATGGGCTGTGGAATGGATTCTTCCCTTTTACTCTGCTTCGCGGATGCGGAAGCTCTAGAAGAGGGAGGGAAGGAGAGCGTGCTTGGCTGGGGTGGCTTGAAAGAGTTAAACACAAGACTTATTTGCTCAGTTAGTCAAACAATTTTCAATTAAAATGACAGCCCATGCCATTTACCATTAGGCAGCTTCTCCTCGGCGAGATTAAGGAAGGGAAATGTAAATTTGCTCCTGGTAATCTAAATAATTTCACTGGTTGTTGAAAGCGATTAACCAGCTTCTAAAACCGACAGTAGAAACAGCTTTGCTCACTCAAGCTCTTCTGCCCCTGCATCGAGCAAAGAATAAATGTTTCAAAGGCAGCAACCTGCCTGTGTACAGGAAAGGTTGGCCCTTGCAAACTCCTTATCACGAGCTGGCGGGCAGCTCTTTTAATGAAATCTGTTGGCGCTTTGGTCTCAGCTGCAGCCGTTTGCTCGTTTCTGTAGGCAGGAACTAAAACATTTATCAATGTTTGCCATTTTAAAAAGAAATAAATAACAGAATTACCACTGAGCCTACTTGATGATGAAAATAAAAATTAAAGGGGAAGAAAAATAGCTTCTCCAAGTTCCTCTGTAAACAGACAGACGGGTGTACTCAGAGCCTGGGTAGATGTCTTCAATTATTATGCTAATGTGCATGACTGGCATTCCCTCCTCCTGAGATGGATTTTCCACCACAATATACTTTTTTGAAATCGTTTAGTACAAAGCATTCCAAGCATGTGTGTATGTGGGGGATTTGAGGGGAGGAGGCAGGGAGAGAGGGAGGGAGAGCACGGGCCATCGGAGGAGTCATCCCTGTGAGATCTCGCGTCTCCGAACTGTGAGGAAACTCATCCAGATGGCAGTGAAACTTATCTAAACATCCTTTCCCAGTTTATGACCTGACTCCTTGGAACATCCTTTCAGTGCTGCAAGCGATCCCAATTCCTTGGTTATGGCAACTCAAGGATACAAGTGAACCCATAAGCCCAGAAAGGTTTTAGTTTTATGAGCATTAAAAGCATTTCTGAGGAAAAGGAAGTAGGTGAGATCTTACGCAACCTGATGCAGCGGAAGGTGTCCTTGCCCATGGCAGGGGGGTTGGAACTGCATTAGTGTTCCTTCCAACCCAACCCATTGTGTGATTCTAAGTGTACAGATACTACACTGCATATGAAGAGCATCTATGAGCACTCTCTCTTAAAATTCCTTAGTGACAAGAAGGGCCAAACCCATTTGTGAAGGGCGTTCCTTAGGGTAAGGAAGGCCTGGCAGCTGAGGAGCCAGAAGCAATCTTTCCCTTAACCTTTAAATCATAGAATGGTTTGGGTTGGAAAGGACCTTAAAGATCTTCTAGTTCCAATTCCAATCCCACAGAGTATTTCTAGTGGAAGGAATGATCTTGCAAACAAAATTATTTCTAAATATAAAAAACATTCTCTCTGCATTAGCGATGTCTTCAAGACTTGGAAACCCTGCATGAGAAGCAGCCACGGAGGAGTTAAACATGCTGAGGAAAAGGAGATTTCTCTGAAACTTTGGGTTTCTTTGTGTTGTAAATTCCTGGGAAAAGCTACATCCAAAGACCTGTGCCATAGCATTTCTAACTATGCCTGGGAGAGCACCTCTGAGAGGATCCCCACTGATCCAGAGCATCCACTGACAAAAAGACAGCACTGATCTGACCCTCACCCAGCAATTCCTTCTGGGTATCCCCATCTCGGAAGGTGATCCTCTCAACCATAGCCCAGAAGATGATCCCGAGGGCAAATATGTCAGCCTTGGCAGTGTAGTGACCTTCCCAGACTTCTGGTGCCATGTAGAAGTTTGACCCGCAGGCGGAGGAGAAACGATGCTGGTTCACATTCCCTTTCCCCTGACACACCTTGCTGAGGCCAAAATCCGCTACCTGCAACGATGGAAAAGAAAAGCAAACCCAGTTAATTCACAAACACCAAGCGTACAAGAGTGTTTCCCAACAGTGGCTCAGTGAATTCCGCTCCGAAATCCACCACGGCGTGGCACGGACGCTCGTTGGGTGACAACCCTGGTGAAACAAAGAGCTGATTATTTCTGTTAGCTCTCCCTCCCCCAATGCCTTTCCAGGCTGTTTCTCTTCCTAAGATGGGCAAACCAGCGTTATCTTTCTGTGAAGTTCACTCTGATTGCATCTAATCGGGCATAAACATCACCTGAATAACGTTTGTGGTAGAAATAGCTCTTGCTGTTCAACGGTGAGCTCTCTGAATCTCTTGTATCACCATTATTATCCACAGTGATTAAGATGGCATTGATTTAAATGTCCCTTGATGGCTTTACAGGTCGAAGTACAAATACTGGTATTGATCTGGATAGCCAAAAATGAATTATCTGCGAGGCACCGAGCTATTATTTTATGTCTAATTACAGGAAAGTTCAGGAATGAGCTGGCTCCCAGCTCTCTGCAAAAGCAGCTGTACAAACTTTCAGTATAAGCTAGCCAGTCTTCATCTCAATCAGGGCATCAGCCCACACGAAGCACGAAGATATTCCCCACTGAGCATCAACTTGTGCTTGAGGCAGCAATATTGGAAGCGTGAGCTGCTGTAACAGGGCAGTGTGTTCTTGGAGTTTAAGGGAACAGAAAATATTGCTTCATTTTTGACTGATCGTGATCTCTCTGATTATCTGGCGCGCAGAAGTCGGGCAGCCCTGAAGAGGATAGGCAGTGGATGAAGAATGTTACAAAAACAGCCCATTGTGACCTCTACTTCCTTCCAAGACTCCTAAAAAGGAGCTCACAACTGCTGTCAGATGTTCTGAGCACATTATGAGTATCACAAGACTTACCAAAAGCCCATTCCAAAGCACATGATCTTGTTACAGCGAAGTTTTATTGCCTTACCTTCACGATGGGACTCCCACGTCTATGAGAGATCAAAATATTGTCGGATTTCAGGTCTCTGTGCACGATCTGGTTCCTGTGCAGGAAAGCCACGGCGCTGCTGAGCTGCCGCATGAAGCTGTTGTTCAGCTGAGCATCTGGGCTGCGAGACAGCAGGTATTCATTCATGTTTCCACCATCACAAAACTCCATCACAAACCAGAGGAAGCAGGCCAATTTGGGATCCATGCACCTCCGCCCTTTCAGGCAGGTCTCAATCAGCAGCAAATGGTTGTCCGATTTCCTGTACCGATGGCTAATTGGCTGGAAGGCTTGGCCATTCTGCAGGATACATTCCTCCAGCTGGATCACGTTCTCGTGTTGCCTCTGGATGCTCTGCAAGGCCCAGAACTCTTGCAGAGCCAGTTCTACATTTTCAGGCACGTTACAGTGCATCCTTTTCACAGCTACTTTGCTTCTCGTTTGATTAACGATGGCCTCATAAACCACTCCATAGCTCCCTCGGCCCACTTCCCGAATGATGCTGTACTTGGCTTCCGTAGCCATCCCTCACTCCGGCCCAGTGAACGGCAGCGAATCAAAGGGAAATATTCAAACTCATGGCAATCGGTCATCAAACCCTGGAAGAGAGGGGGATAAAAAGCTTAAAACTCTCTCAAACCAAGCCACTTACCAACCTCCAACTGCAAATACTGCCAACCAGGGTCAATTTTAGAGGAATATGTATCGTTGTATGATGCAGCCGTGTGAGAACCAACAGCTAAGGCAGAGTTTTGCGAGAAAGCCTATATCCATGGTAACTTTGAGCCATTATCAAGCCCCATCCTGGCTGCACAGTGGGATACAACCACCTGGGAAGTGACATTGATTTGTCCACAGCAGACAAAGATTAGTGCAGAAGAAAAAGAACTATGTAGACACGTTTCCTAAGCAGGGCAGGGAAGCAAAGACAAGACCTCCTGGGTAACAGCTGAACTTATTCTGATCAGAATTGACTTTTAAAGGAATAAAGTTAGACAGAAGTGCCACTTTGGCACTAGATGTTTCACCCTCGCTTTCCCCCCTCATAAATTCACTTGTCAGTCAATGGCTGCATCATGTCCCTGCACTTCCACCTCCAATTTTCTATCAGTCCATCCTGATTTCTCCAGCTCACCAGCTTCCAACCCCTTCTCTGCACTTCCCCTGAACCTCAGACTCCCTGTTCTATTCCCACCCTCCATCCCAGTTCACTCCTCACTTCATTGTACAGCTTCCTGTGGCAATTCTCATGGACCCTCATTCAATTCCCCCTCAGCCCAGCCTTATCCTATGATAACCCTGCTCCCTTTTCAGCCCTGCATTTCACTTCTCCCTGCACCGATGCTTTTCAATGCCATCCCAAGTGTTGCTCAGTAATAACACACTAATGACAGTTGGACTCAATCTTAGAGGTCTTTTCCAACCTCTATGATTCCACAATTCATCATTCTCTGCTTTCATACCCCACATGTTCCTTCCCCAATCCCTTTAACCCACCCAGCTTCTATTGCTTTCAAAGCCCCAACATTCCCCTAAATTCTGCTCCCCCACCCTAACCCCCCTCCTCCCAGCTCACCTCGGCTTCCTCCTCAATCCCCCTCCCTCCTCCCGTTGCATCCCCCAGCTGTGCTCCTTTCCCAAATCTTTATCTTTGCCCTTAGCCCTCCTAGTCACTTCCTCCCAACCCTGTTCTCCAGCCTTCAGCTCCCCCACTCCTCTCCAACCCCCAACTTTCCCCCAAACCCATATCCTCAGCTCAGCCTTGCCTGCTGGCATAATCACACCTCCTTCCCTATCTCCATTCCCCTCAACCGCTTCCCACCCCATTCCCCTTCAGCCTCTGCCCCCTTCCCTGCCAACAGCCCCTCAGGCCCAGCTCTTCCCAGAATCTCACTAAAGCCTCCTTCCACTCCACTAAACCCCTGCCCCCTTTCCCCCATCTGCTTCCTCACACCCCTTCCTCCCAGCCACAGCTCCTTCCCCCCACAATCCCCTTCCCCCAGCCCCACCTCCTTCCCCCTCTCAGCCCCCAATCCTTATCCACCTCAGCTCCCTTCCCTGCCTCACCTTCTCTTTCCCCCTCCTCCCTTCCCCACCTCAGCCCCCTTCTATTTCCCCTCCCCCCTTCCACCATTCCCTCAGGCTCACCTCTTCCCAGAACTCTCACCTCCCCCACAATTCCACTCCTTCCTCACTCCCCTTCCCCTCCTCACTCCCCTTTCTCCCAACTCCCTTTCTACCTCACCCTGACTCCCCTTCCCCCCTGCCCCCTTCCTTCCTCCAGCCCCCTCCCCCTCAGCCCCCATCCCCCCTGCACCACCATCTTCTTCACCTCAGCCCCCTTCCCTCCTCCACTCCCTTTCCCCAGCCCCCTCCCCACCTCAGCTCCTTCCCCCATCTCCTCAGGCCTATCTCTTCTCAGATGCATTCCTCTCTCCCTCATTCCCCCTCCTTCCCCTTTCCCTCACCTCCTTCCTCACCTCACCCAGTCCCCCCCAGCCCTTTCCCTTTTCCTCCCTCCCCAGACTCCCGAAATCCCTCACCCCCAACACCCTTCCCCCACCTCCTCAGGCCCACTTCTTCCCACATTCCTCCCTTTCCCCCAGCCCTTTCCCTATCCTCACCTCTGCCTCCTTCTTCCCTTTCCTTCCCTACCGTCCAGGCCCAGGCCCAGGCCCAGGCCCGGGCCCATCCCCATCGTCACCTCAGCCCCTTTCCCTCTCCGCCTCCCCATCCCCTCAGGCCCACTTCTTTCCATCACCCTCTTTTCCCCTTCCCCACCACCCTCTTTTCCCCTTCCCCACCACCCTCTTTTCCCCTTCCCCACCACCCTCTTTCCCCTTCCCCTGCCCCTCCAACCCCTCATTACCGCTTCCCCCTCACCGCCGCCTCAGCCGCAATTCCCGCCGCCGCGGCGCAGCCCCACCCACTTGCTTCAAATGACCAATCAGAAAGCAGGACGCTCAATCGAACCAATCACAAGCCGGGAAGAAGCCGCCACCGAACCAATCAGCGAACGCTTCGCCTGCCGCCACCCCCCCCCCCCTTCCCCGGCACAGGCCAGGACGTTCTGCGCGCGCGCAGTGAAGGTGGAAGTCATGTGAACTACAAATCCCAGAAGGCCCCGCGGCGGGCGGACGGGAGCCCGCGAAGGTCAAACTTCCTCCAAACGCCGCGTGTGCTGGAGCTGAGGGTTGGAGTGGCGAGGGAACAAAACTTGTGTCCTCCCTGTCTGTCTGTCGCCTTGTCCAGGCAGTGGGTAGCCAGGCAGTTGTGAAGCGCAGGGAGATCCCGCTGCTTCCCTGCCTTCGCCTCCTATTTCTGTTTTAGCCCTGAGGATTAAAAAAAAATAAATAAATATATTTTTTTTTTAAAATTTTGACAGGTACCAAAGGGTACCCGGCCTGCTCGGGTCCTGCTGCCACCTGAATCAGGGTCCTGATACATCCCTACAAGATGAGGTGGCATCAAACAACTTGAAAGCAAGCACAAATAAAGGCTGGGAGGAGAACGGATTGAGAGCAGCCCTGAGGAGAAGGTCTTGGGGTGCTGGGGGAGGAGAAGCTCCCCAGGAGCCGGCAATGGGCGCTCCCAGCCCAGAAACCAAGGGTGTCCTGGGCTGCACCCAAAGAGTGGGAGCAGAGGGGAGGGGAGGGGATTCTGCCCCTCTGCTGCCCTCTGGGGAGACCCCACCTGGAGCCCTGGGTCCAGTTCTGAAATCCTCAGCACAGGAAGGACCTGGAGCTGTTGGTGCGACTCCAGAGGAAGGCACAGAGATGATCTGAGGGCTGGAGAACCTCTGGTGTGAGGACAGGGTGGGAGAGTTGGGGTTGTTCAGTCTTGAGAGGAGAAGGCTGTGAGGAGAAGGCTGTGAGGAGACCTTAGAGCAGCCTCCCAGGACTGAAAGGGGCTCCAGGAAAGCTGGGGAGGGGCTGTGGATCAGGGAGTGCAGGGACAGGATGAGGGGAAGGGTTTGGAGCTGCAAGAGGGGAGATTGAGGTGAGATCTTAGGGAGAAATGTTTTGCTGTGAGGGTGGGGAGGCCCTGGCCCAGGTTGCCCAGAGCAGTGGTGGCTGCCCCATCCCTGGAGGTGTTCAAGGCCAGGTTGAATGGGGCTTTGAGCAACCTGATCCAGTGGGAGGTGTCCCTGTCCATGGGGATGGGCTTTGAGATCCCTTCCAACCCAAACTATTCCTTGATTCTATGAAAAGATCAGCAGAAAGATGTGCCCCCAGCCCAGAACATCATCCTAAGTTTCACCCTGAACTGGGGGTTCACCCTGAATTGCGTGTCACGCTCTTGTTCTCACCCATAGCTTAGGGTTTGGGCCCTGCCTCCAAGGAGGATGAGCATGTGGTTTCACCATAGGAACCCTGATTTCCAACCTCAAGTTGTGCCAGGGGAGGTTTAGGTTGGATATTAGGAAATATTCTTTTACAAAAAGGGTTGTAAAGCCCTGGCAGAGGCTGCCCAGGGCAGAGGTTGAGTCTCCATCCCTGGAGAGATTTAAAAGCCTTGTGGATGTGGTGCTTAGAGATACGATTTAGTGATGGAGTTGGCAGTGTCAGATTTATGGCTTGACTTGATGATCTTAAAGATCTTTTCCAACCTGATGGACTCTGGCAATGGAAATGTGCCTTTTCTATCCTGTTCCTATTTCCTTGTTGTGGCCAGGAGAGAAATCCATGTGTGCATGGGTGAGAACAGGGCACGGGGCTTTCCCCACCACACCTGCAGAAATTAATAAAATAAGCTTTTAATGACTCAGTTTTGCTGGAAACCTGAGCCATTTGCTGATATTTTAATTTATAGAGAGCAAATGGATTCGGTTCTGTGGCTGGGAAGGCAAATTCCTTGGCAGGGGGATTTCAGACCATCTCATATTTTATTCTTGTTCCTGTTAAGCTCTGCATGGCCACATTTCCAAGCTAAAATACAATTTCACAAGGTGTCTTTGGGATCTGCAGTTCATCTACTGGAGATATCTGTGTCCTAAATAAGCCCTTAACATTGATGAGGCTGGGAAGAAGGACCGAGAAGCAGCTGGGACCATCTCCATCCCAGCAGTAAAGGTCTGTTATGATACTCTGGTAAGAAAACACTTGGAACATCTGTCCTGGTTGCACTTGCATTAGGAATTGCAATGGAATAAAACCCCATGGTGCTCCCACACATCATCCTGGGATATCTCAAAGGGATCCCACTGGTTGCTGGCCCCGAGGAGTGCAGCATCCAGATCTCCTGGTGTCAATCAGCAAGGCTGAGGAGGTTTTCCCCATGGCTGACCTCTGTCTGGCCATCACCCCCCCCCCTCAATATTGGTTTTAATAATGACCAGTGGTCCTGATATAAAATAAACCCACAGCATCTGTCTGAAATATTTCCTTGTGTCTTAAAATCAAGGAGCCAAACCTGGGAATGCCGTATCACCACTTGGAAGGACATCCCGAAATCCTGGTTCCACATGGAGATGCTATGGGGAGGGTGACCCTGGTGGAATGTTGTGTACTAACCCATCGTTTGCCCAGCTGGCAGGGAGGGGTTTAATTCCCTTCACTGGATTTTCATTCATAGAATCATCTGGTTGGAAACGACCTCTGAAATCATCGAGTCCAACCGTACCTGTCCATTTACTCAATCAGATCCCTGAGAAACTCCCCATGTCCCTGATAAACTCCATTATTATCACAGCAGCATCCTTCAGCTGTGGGAAAATCCCACAGCAAGGAGCCCATGGCTCGTGCCTCTGCTTCTCCCCTTCCAGCCGCCCATCTGCTCGCTGCATTTCTATGTTGTACCCTGGGGAAAAAGTCTTTTCTTAATTAACTTTTCCACCCATCAGGGATTTTGCAGACCTCCAGCATGTCTGCTCGGAGCTGCCTCTTCCCTGTTCATCGTGGGGGAACCACCTCATTGTTCCCACCCCTCACCCAGCATCACAGAATCATAGAATCATGGAATCATTAAGGTTGGAGAAGACCTCTAAGTTCATCCAGTCCAACATCAGCCCAACCCCACCGTGCCGACCAAACCCCGTCCCCAAGTGTCACGGCCACACGTGCTTCAAACTCCTCCAGGGATGGGGACTCCACCTCTGCCCAGGGCAGCCTCTGACAGGGCTTCACCACTCTTTCAATAAATAAAATGTTCCCAATATCCGATCTAAACGTCCCCTGGTGCAACTTGAGGCCATTTCTTCTTGTTCCTTGGGAGCAGAGCCCAAGCCCCCCTGGCTCCACCCTCCTCTCCAGGAGCTGCAGAGAGCCATGAGGTCTCCCCTCAGCCTCCTCTTCTCCAGACCAAACCCCCCCAGGGCCCTCAGCCGCTCCCACAACCCCTCTTCTCCAGACCCTTCCCCAGCTCCGCTCCCTTCTCCAGACGCGCTCCAGCCCCTCCAGGACTTTCTTGGAGGGAGGGGCCCAACCCTGAGCCCGGGATTGGAGGTGCTGAGTGCAGGGGGACGATCCCTGCCCTGCTCCTGCTGCCACCCCAGGGCTGAGCCAAGCCAGGGTGCTGGGGGCCTTCTTGCCCCCCTGGGCCACTGCTGCCTCCTGTTCAGAAATCATCCAGCAATCCACCCTATCGATCTGGGAGAATCATTATTTTTACCTTTGGCTTAAAGAAGTTAATTAACCACCAAGAGGTGTTGTGGTTGGTCTGTCCTTCCTCATCCTCATGGCATCCAGCACTGCCCCCCTCCCCCTTCCCTCCTGTAAACTCAAGGATTTGGAGGGGGAAATATTTTAATGGGAAAAGCTAAATAAATAAAGATAAAATAAATCAAAGCCCTGAATGTTAAACATTGGGACAGTTTGGACTCTATTAAAAAGCGCTGCACATTCCCCCGGTGACTCATAGGTTTTATGTGCTAAGGAAGACAGTGATGTGGCAGTTTTTACTTTCACAAAGCACCAAATACTGGGGTTTGGGGGTTGTTTTTTGGTTGGACGAATGCCAGCCCGGGCTTCTTGCTGGGAGGATGCTGAGACCACTGGGAGTGAGCAGAGGGGGCCAGGCCGATGGGATGGGAGGGCTGGAGGGTGAGAGGGGAGATTTAGTTGCTACAGAGCCAAGAAAGGAGGAGGGATATGGAGATAATCCGAGGGCTGGAGCCCCTCTGCTCTGAGGACAGGGTGGGAGAGTTGGGGTTGTTCATCGTGGAGAAGAGAAGGCTCTGGGGAGACCCTGGAGCAGCCTCCCAGGACTGAAAGGGGCTCCAGGAAAGCTGGGGAGGGACTTTTTCCAAGGGCCTGTGGTGAGAGGATGAGGGGGAATGGGTTTAAACTGGGAAGGGGAACATTTAGATTGGACATTAGAAGAAATTCTTCACAATGAGTGTGGGGAGGCCCTGACCCAGGTTGCCCAAGGAGGTTGTGGCTGCCCCATCCCTCGAGGTGTTCAAGGCCATGTTGGATGGGCTTTTGAGGCCCCTGATCCAGTGAGAGGTGTCCCTGCCCATGGCAGGGGGGTTAGAACTGGATGGACTTTAAGGTCCCTTCCAACCCAAACCATTCTGTTATTCTATGATTCTAAATCCCTTATTTATTTTTATTTTTTGAACCAGTTTCATTAAAGTTTTTTTCCCTGGTGCAGGCCCAGCTGGGGGCAGTGCAAACGTTTGGGGGGGGGGGGGTGAGGATGGGTGCATGCTGGTGCTTTGGGCCATCTTCTGCTCTTGGATGGGATCTTCAGCACCTCAAACCTCAAATTCTGCCCCAAATCCCACCAGCCTATCAGGGCTGGCTGGTGTTCATAGAACCACTTGGTTGGAGAAGACCTCTGAGCTCATCAAGTCCAACCGTCCCTGTCCACACTGAACCAGATCCCTGAACACCTCATCCACCCGGCTTTGAAACCTCTCCAGGGATGGGGACTCCACCACCTCCCTGGGAGCCTCTGCCAGCGCCTGAGAACCCGTTCAGTGAAGAAATTGTTCCTGATGTCCAATCTGAGCCTGCACTGGTGGAACTTGAGGCCATTTCTTCTCATCCTATTGCTGGTCATGTGCTCCGTTGCAGCACCCATAGACATCGTGGTGGCTTTAAGAGATGGCAATCTCCTTGGGAAACTGATTGTAATTATCTCCCCTCCGTGGGAAAGCTGCTACATCAGAGCCAAATATCACCCATCAACAGCCCAGGGTGGGACACAGCAGGTCTGGGTACCACAAGGGTGAAGCTGCATCCTCATCCCGGTCCCACAGAGGATGGAAACACAAGAAAAGAGAGAAAAAGTTCCAATAAGAGGGAAAACTCAGCAGCACAGCGGGTGTCGGAGGTGGCTGTGGGCACTTTCCAACCACCCGATGGACGTCAGGGTGGAGGGGGCAGGGGGGGCCAAGGGGGTGGGGAGTGGCCACTCTTCTCCTCCGAAACAGCCGCCGGTGGGAAATGAGTCACCGGTTTCAATCTGGTTTCTCGCCAGCCTTTCCCCACCACCATCCATCACACAGGGTTGAGCTGAGCAGATTTTTTTCCCCAGGGAAGACTTATTTTTTTTCTCACAGGAAGGAGGAGACAGAGGGTGCTGTGGCCCCAAAGCAAGAAGTGAGTAGATGGGTTGAACACCATCCTTCTCATCTCTCAAGTGCTGCCCCAGGGGCCAGACATAAATATAACAACCGTGGCCTCTCAGCATCGTCGCTTCCAGATGCTTTTTGAGGCAGAGACCCTCAACTGGTCAATTTTTGGACCCCCAAGCTCACATACACGTGTACAGCTGTTCCCACACTCTCCATACCGTGGGTTAAAACCTTTCCCCTGCAAAACTCTTTGTCTGACTTGAAGTATTTTTAGGGATTTGTCTAAACTCAAGAGTTCTTTCCCCAAAAAATCAACCCATGGTGCTAATAAGGTGTTCTTTCTCACCCCACATTGGGTTCAAGCCCGTCTCCTGCTGGATCACCCACTCCTGGCATGGTGGGGACGTACAAGGGATGACACACCGTATTGTGGAGCATATTTGGGGGCAGATCTATCCTTTTCCCCCTTGATCTGAACAAAAAAACTGCTCCACAGCCTTTTTTAACACCTCCTTCGACGTCCCAGCCTCCAACCTCCCCACCACCCCCCGTGGCCTCCTGGTCCCCGCGTTGCTCCTCGGAGCTGAGCATCCCGTGCGACGCTCCAGATGTGGCTTCACGGGTGATGAATGGAGAGAGGTGACGGCTTCAGGCACCGCTTGTGAAATTCAGATCTCCTCCCGCCTTTCAGGCACCATTGTCTCGACAGCCTTAATTCATCAGTAAGAGGTAATTTGTGAAGGGATGGGTTGATCTTCAGCAAAGTCTTATCGCTCCCCGCTCCAGCGTTAATAAGCGGCTGCAGAAGGGTTTGAGCGACAGCTAAATGAGCGCAATCGGGCTTTCAATAAGACTGCAATGTTGAATGAGATGACAGGAATCCTTGACGGGGCCCCATGGTGCCCCCACCACTCGCTGAGGCTGAGCGTGGAGCAGCAGAGCTTTTCTGTTGCTGACAATATCATAGAATCGTGGAATGGGTTGGGTTGGAAGGGACCTTAAAGCCTCCACCCGGTTCCAATCCCCCTGCCATGGGCAGGGACACCTTCTGCCGCATCAGGTGGCTCAAAGCCCCATCCAATCTGACCTTGAACACCTCCAGATCAACCTATCTCCCCTTGGTTTTATTTCTTGAGGAACCTACCTGTGCTTCTGCTTGGAGAAGACCACGGACCGTTGTCCAGCCATTCTCTGCTTTGTGGGTTCATGCCAAGGTTGACACATGGTGATGGTGGTGCCCGTTAACACTCATCTGTCCTGTGGGAGAGCAGAACTGAGGATGGGAGGGATAGGACAAGCAGGAGGGATTTGAAACTGAAAGAGGGGAGATTGAGGTGAGATCTAAGGAAGAAATATTTTGCTGTGAGGGTGGGGAGGCCCCGACCCAGGTTGCCCAGGGAAGTGATGGCTGTCCCATCCCTGGAGGTGTTCAAGGTCAGGTTGGATGGAGCTTGGAGCTCCCGATCCAGTGGGAGGTGTCCCTGCCCATGGCAGGGGGGTTGGAACTGGATGGGCTTTAAGGTCCCTTCCAACCCAATCCATTCTATTATTCTTTTTTTTCTTAACATTTCTTCCAAATCCCTCAAATCATCTGTTCTTGACCGCAGACACATTTCAGCCAGGACGTGCTTGAGACCCAGCAGTGAAGCTGTTATCACCCGTGTTACGATGGGGACCGGGCAGAGGTTTATGTGCTGCTTTGCCCATGAAGAGCTCCATACACGTGGGAGGATGGTTTCTGCTCCACCATGTCCTCCTGCTGCCCGTCAGACCCCTTCCTGATCTTATCCAACTCACTAGAGTGGTGGAAAATCAATCTGAGTGAGAAGTGCTTTTATTTTCACACCGGGAAATAGAATCAGCTACAGCTCAGTTGCAATATTTTCCACAGCACCCATTGCCTCTGTGGTAGAGCCAGAGGGTCCCCCACATGGGGACCTCAACCCCGTGGCTTTCATAGAAACATAGAATGGCTTGGTTGGAAAAGGCCTTTGAGATCATCCAGTCCAACCGTCCCTGTCACTACTGAACCAGATCCCTGAGCACCTCATCCACCCGGCTTTGAAACCCCTCCAGGGATGGGGACTCCACCACCTCCCTGGGAGCCTCTGACAGGGCCTCAGAACACTTTCAGGGAAGAAATTTTTCCTGATGTCCAATCTAAACCTTCCCTAACACATTTTGAGGCCATTTCCTCTCATCCTATCTATTGTTCCTTGGGAGAAGAGCCCAATCCCCCCCTGGCTCCACCCTCCTCTCCAGGAGCTGCAGAGAGCCATGAGGTCTCCCCTCAGCCTCCTCTTCTCCAGACCAAACCCCCCCAGGGCCCTCAGCCGCTCCCACAGCCCCTGTTCTCCAGACCCTTCCCCAGCTCCGCTCCCTTCTCCGGACGCACTCCAGCCCCTCCAGGGCTTTCTTGGAGTGAGGGGCCCAACCCTGAGCCCAGGATTCCAGGTGCTGAGTGCAGGGGGACGATCCCTGCCCTGCTCCTGCTGCCACCCCAGGGCTGAGCCAAGCCAGGGTGCTGGGGGCCTTCTTGCCCCCCTGGGCCACTGCTGCCTCCTGTTCAGCCGCTGTCGAGCAGCACCCCCAGGGCCTTTGCCTTGGGGCAGCTTTCCAGCCACTCTTCCCCAAGCCTGGAGCTGCAGGGGGGCTCCAAAACCTGGCACTTGCCCTTGTTGAACCTCATTCTCTTGGTGCCCACACCGCTGCTCAGAGTGTCCACCTCCTCCTGCTTGGTGCAGGCAGGTCTCCAGGCAACCCTTTGCATCTTCGGCCAGGCCACCTGTGGTCCCCACTGGAGCCAGGCACCCCCGTTATGGTTTATTAACAGCAACGGATGCAAAGGGGTTCCTGTGGTGCCTGGCAAGTCCTTGCCTGCTGCCCAGCAGGACTCGGCTCGCTGCGGTGTTCGGTGGCTTTGCAAGTCCCAGCTTGGTGAGGAGATGTAGAGTGCTGGCACCACTCCCCTTCGCAGCCCTGAGCTGCTTGCAAAGGGGTAGAAAGCCTTCATCACGCTCATCCTCACCTTGCTAAGGCAAAGCTCATAGCCCCCCATCATTGCCAGTGGGAGTAAACCAGTAGCACCAGTCCATACCCCACTGTTGGCATTTGGCAATCTTGTGGAGGGCAATGAAGCCCTTTATACTGCTGCTTCATTCTCTTAAAGCTTCTCACCAAGGCTGACTGCAAGCAGGATGTGGCCCTGAAAGTAATTGCCTGATTCTGGAAAATCTCCTGTAAAACTCTCTCCTGGGTGGCAGTACCTGAGCAGGGACTGGGAGGGGAGCTGAGGCTCCAAAGAGGTTGTTCCTGGGTAGTGGTACCTGATCACGGGCCAGGAGATATGGTTTTGTTTAGGGATTTTGGTCCTGGGCAGTGGTACCCAAGCGGGGTTGGGAGAGGAGATGATGGCTCCAAAGGGGCTGTTCCTGGGTAGTGGTACCTGAGCAGAGGCCAGGAGAGATGGTGATGCTTGGGGATGTTGTTCTTGGGTAGTGGTACCAAGCAGGGGCTGGGAGATGACATGATGCTTGGGGGGATTGTTCCCAGATGGTGATACCCAAGCATGGGCCAGGAGAGCAGGTGATGGTCCAGAGATGTTGTTCCTGGGCAGTGGTACCCGAGCAGGGCTGGGAGAGGAGGTGATGCTCCAGATGGGTTGTTCCTGGGTGGTGATACCTGAGCAAGGGCCAGGAGAGATGGTGGTGCTTGGGGATATTGTTCTTGGGTAGCGGTACCCAAGAAGGGGCTGGGAGATGAGGTGGTGCTCCAAAGGGGCTGATCCTGGGTGGTGGTACCTGAGCAGGGCTGGGAGAGAAGATGATGCTCCAAAGGAGTTGCTCCTGGGTGGTGGTACCTGAGCAGGAGTTGGGAACGACCATGGGATGCATCACACCAGCTTGGGTGTGTCCTCATTGGCTGTGACATTTAAGGGATCCACAAGATCAGAGGAACAACAAAGCTTCCCAGCTCCTGAGTCTTCCAGCTCCCGTGTCCTCCAGGCAGCTTTCTGTGTTTCCCTTGCACCAGATCCCATCTGCTTGATGTCCTCTTTCTGAAAAGGATCATTGCTCTTCGTTGCTAATTGCCCGTCACTTCGAAACCTCCTGCCCCACCTTGCCAGGGATGCTCTTCCCCATCCTTGAGCTATGGAGGAGAGCGCTCCATCAGACCAAAATTTGACACAGAAATGCCCAAAAAATCCTAAAAAAGAATAAATCTGCATTTTCCAAGCTCATTTTACATGGGCTGAATCGTTCCCAGATCCCAAACCCGTTCCCTCCCCAGTTCCACTGATGGGAATTCATCTACTGGTACCCACACAGACCTGAAAAAAACTGGAAACACTGCAAAAATGGGTATTTCTCCTTGCTTTGGGCACATAAGCTGTCAATCATCCCCCTCCACCCCTCCTTTAATTAGCAAGATCGTAAACGACGTCACCTCGATGTCATTTGCTGCCTCCTGCTCCTGCCAGCTCAACAGCATCATCTCCACCGGCTCAAAGAAGGGGCTGTGGAGACAAACCCTTTTGGCCAATTTAGGGGAGAAAACACTCCAGCACTTCAGTAAACACCGAAAAATGAATATTTTTGAGGTTGCAGGGCAAACAGCAGCTCGAAAGCCTTGTGAAATTACCCCAGGAGAGGACAAAAGAAGCATGAAGCCTTCTCGTTCCGCTGCTCGGCTTTGCATAAGGGAATATGAAGAACCAAGGGGTTAAGGAAAGACTGATATATATATATATATATATATATAAATATATAATGTGGTAGATAATATATATAATACATAACAATAGATCATAATATATATTATATATAAACCATTTAAAAATAGATATAAAGACATAATATATTAGTATATTATATAATATATAACATATAGCATTTAATATATAATATTTAATATAGGTAAAGTACATTTTAAAATAAAAATTAGATAGAAAAATATGTATATAAAGACACTTAAAAACCAGTGTCCCTGCCTCCAGCACTCACCTGGGAGCACAATGGGGAATCACAGCCCCATTTTCCCCCTAAACCACCCCAAATCCAGGCTGCCATCCTTCCCCCAGCACCAGGTAGGTCCCCTCCAACCACTCCCACGGTGCTGTCGCAGCACTTTTTGGGGGCATTTTCATTGATTCCTGGATTTATTATTTTTTTTTTTGACACCCACCCAAGCACCGGCGCATCCGAGGTCTCTCCCCGAGGGGATGGAACACAACGGTTTAACAGCCGGAGCCAAACCGGGAAGCGTTTCGCTCCCATCTCCAACCCTTCCCAGGGAGTCGTTCCAAGAAATTACCAAGATAGGATCGCAGCGGCGCGGCGCATTTTATTATTTAATTGCCCAGGTGGGGCAGGGAGAGGGAGCTTTGGGGGGGGGGGGGGGGGTCCACATCCCCCTAAATGGGAATTAAAAAAATTAGATGATGCTGGTTTGCAGGAGAAATATTGAAGGTTGGGATCGATTTGGTCTTTCCAAAGCAAAGGCAGCATCTCTCGGCGATGCCGGAGTGGCCAAATCCAATCTCCTCGCTTGGGGCGTGTGTCTGGCTCGCGGGGCGTTTCCATCAGCCGTGAAATGTAAAGTTGGAATTTGCAGCTCCCCCCAACCCTGTCATCATCTCCTGAGCTGAATCAATTATTCCCACCCGCACCCTTTGGCCATCGGTGCGCGACGCGCTCGGGAGCCACGTGGCGTTGCTGCAGCTGTGGTGGAATGGGGTGATAATGGGGTCGTGGACCCCAACTTCACCTCCTTCTGGGATTTGAGGGGCGTGGGAAAAGGGCTGGGAGCTGCCCTGGGAGTGTGGCGTTGATTTGTGGGCTGTTGATGCCTTCAGGTCCTTGTAAACCCCCCCCCCCCCCCCAAGCTCTGGACCAGGACCACCAGTGCCTTCAGGTCCTTGTAACCCCCACAAGGTCTGGCCCGGGGCCACTGGTGCCTTCAGGTCCTTATAATGCTCCAGCTCTGGACCAGGGCCACCAAGCAGCAGCTTCACACCCCTCAAGCTCCATCCCAACCCTTGGGATGCTGAGGGACACCACACCTTTTGGATAACCACAAGGCCAGCATCTTTCACCTCTTTTAAGGTTGCCCCCTCAGATTCAGGGTGGAGGAAGGATGAAGGATGCTCATCGCAGGTCCTTGTCACCCCTACAAGGTTCGGCCCACGGCCACCAGTGCCTTTGGGTCCTTGTAACCGCCCAGCTCTGGACCAGGACCACCAGTGCTTTCAGGTCCTTGTCACCCCTACAAGTTCTGGACCAGGACCACCAGTGCCTTCAAGTCCTTTTAATCCCCCAGCTCTGGACCAGGGCCACCAAGCAGCAGCTTCACACCCCAAGCTCCATCCCAACCCCGGGATGCTGAGGGACACCACACCTTTCGAATAACCACCCTTCACCTCTTTTAAGGTTGCCCCCCATATTCGGAGAGGAGAAAGGGTTGCAGGATGCTGGAGTTGGGAAGGATGCTCATCGCACATCCTTGTATCCCCCCCACAAAGTCTGTCCCAGGACCACCAGTGCCTTCCAGTCCTTTTAATCCCCCAGCTCTGGACCAGGGCCGTCGGTGCCTTCATATCCTTGTAACCCCCCAGCTCTGGACCAGGGCCACCAAGCAGCAGCTTCACACCCCAAGCTCCACCCCAACCCTGGGATGCTGAGGGACACCACACCTTTCGGATAACCATCCTTCACCTCTTTTAAGGTTGCCCCCCAGATTCCCAGAGAAGAAAGGGATGCAGGATGCTGGAGTGGGGAAGGATGCTCATCGCAGGTCCCCGGCTGCCGGCTGGCGCATCCCTCCAGGGGTGGGCTCAGCGACGCACGTGTTGGAGGAGGGAGGTGTGGGGATGTGTGTGTGCACCGTCTATAAATACCACCGTGGCACAGGCGCCGGAGGAGTCACAGATCAGAGGAGCCGGCAGCCGACAGCACACCCGCAGGTAGGAAATCCGCTTGAATTCCCCATCCTAAGGGGCTCTTGGCTGGGTTTTTTTAGTCCCAGGATGGTCCGTTTGGATTCACTTCACGCACAGCTGTTCCCCTCCTTGCTAAGGGTTAAATCGCTTTCCTGGAGGGAGAAATTTATCCCCTCTGTCCCAAGAGAGGAAAAGTTTCGGCTTCACCCTCCAGCCCCAAAAATCAGCCGGAGCGCAGCCGGAGGGATGCAACAGGAGTCGGAGCGGGCCGCCTGCCCCAAAGCCAGGGAGAAGCTGCTGGTGGTGGGTTCCTCCAGGATGGGTGGGATTATTTTAGGGAATTTTGGAGCCACCACACCACAATTTTTCCTGCTAAGTGTTTCTGCCCCTTTTTCCTTCAGCCAGGACTTCACCAGGGTCACCACGCGACGTTCCTGGCTTGTGAGCGATCCCTTTTTTTCCTCCCAAAAATCATAAAAAAGAGGAAAATTGGGGGGGGGGGGGTTGTTGCTGTGATTTTTTTTGGCCTCCCCTAAAATGCAGGAGTGAATGGCTGAGATGTGTGGACACAGGGAAAAATATTCTTCCAGAGCTTTTTTTTTTGCCTCTAACCAGCCTTTCTCAGTCTCATCTGTGTTTATAGTCGCGCCGCGGTGTCTAATTTTGGCCAATTATGGCCAATTACCTGATTGAGGGGGATCAACAAAAGGAAACGCTTATTTTTCTGAGCATCTGTCCTCCCAAAAATCCTTCTGTTTCTCCCTAAAAATCCCCTCAGAAGATGTCAGCACAAAGCTGGGGTTTGGGGGAGCCAGGGAAGTGTTTTACCCGGTGCCAGTGGGGGACAGTGTTGGACAATATTGCGCTTTTTTGGCTGGAAAAAAGGCTTTGACTCCTTCTATGCTGGCTCCAAGGAGGGCTGGATCCTGCCTTGCTGCATCTTTGGATCAGGCCTTGGCTTTGGGGAATTTGGGCAGTGGGGGAATAGGCAGGGGAAAAAAGGAATTGGGGCTGGTTGAGCTCTGGGCATAGGAAGTGAGGAGCTCCTAAAGGTGTTCCTCACGTGGTGGGACAGATCCTGACCTGGGCGAGCCGGAGCATCACTGAATTTAAACATATTTGGGGATTGTGATCCGATTGAATTTAAACATATTTGGGGATGAGTGGTGGTCCCACTAAATTTTAACATATTTGGGGATGGGTGGTGATCCCACTGATGGGATAATCCCCACCGTTAACATCTCCCAAGGGGCAAGGGCATGGAGCATCCCTAGGGAGAGGCAGGGAGCAACTCCCCAGCTCTGCATGCGAGCAACCCAACCCAAATCACATCAAATCAAGCGCATAAAAGCCATCTCAGCAAGCACCTGCTTCCCCTTCCACCTCTTTTCCTTGGGTTATTCATGTCTTTCGAGCTCCGCTCCAGCCTTCCCACTGCCCCCTTTCAAGTGGCTGCATCTCCCACATCATCCCACCCGGAGCAATAAATAAAAGCCGCTCGTCCTGATGGATGACCAGACCCTGCCGTTATCTGAACCGCAGGCTGGATTTCTAGAAAAAACCTTTTTTCTCCCCAAATATTAATTCAACTGGATCAAAAACTCCAGAGGATGCACCCTTGGGGCAGCTTGGAGCAGCAGGAAGGTCCCAAAGCTGTTTTGTGGGATGGGGTGGCCGTATCCTGCCACCCTGGGGTGGATTGGTTTAGTTTTCGGGGAGGAAGAGGAAGGTTCGTGCCCAGGAGCAGCCTCGGTGTCGGAGGAGCCGTGGGGGTGGCTGTCACATCCTTGGCCGGGGTCGATGGCATCTCTGGGTGTGAGGGGAACAGACTGGCTTGGGAAACAGGGGCCAGGTTTGGTTTTCCTGGAGGAAAAGAAAGGAGAAAAATAGGGAAAAATGAGGGGAAAAATGGGAAAAAATGTGGAAAAGTGGGGAAAAAAATGGGAGGAAAAAATGTGTAAAAGGAGGAAAAATGGGCAAAAATGGATGGGAATGGGAAAAATGGGAGGAAAGTGGAAGGAAAAAATAGGGAAAATGGGGAAAATTGGGAAAAATGGGCAGAAATGGAAGGAAAATGGGAGGGAAATGGGGAAAAATGAGAAGAAATTGGGAAAAATTAGAAGAAAATAGGAAAAATGTGAGGAAATATTAGAAAAATGGGGAAAAGGGAGGAAAATTGGAAAAATGGGGAAAGGGGGAGAAAAAATTAGGAAAAATGGGAAAAATAGGAAAAACAGGCAAAAATGGGATGAAAATGGGGGGAAATGGGAAACACGGGAAAAGTAGGAGAAAATGAGGAGGAAGAGATTAAATGGGAAAATGGGATAAAAGGGGAGGAAAATGAGAAAAATGAGGGAAAATCAAAAAAAGAGGGAAAATGGGAAAAAATGGGAGGGAACTGGAAAAAAAAGGAAAAATGGGAAAAAAGGAAAGGAAAATGGGAGGAAAAAGGAGAGGAAAATGTGACAAAATGGTAAAAACAGGAGGAAAATGAGAATAAATGAGAAACAATGGGAAAAATGGGGAAAATGGGGGGAAATGGGGTAAATGGGAAAAAATAGGAAGAAAATGAGAAAAATGGGAAAAATAGTAAGAAAATGAGAAAAAAAGGAAAAAATAGGAAGAAAAGAAAAATGGGAAGAAAATGATAAAAATGGGGAAAAATGAGGGGAAAGTGAGGAAAAGGGGGAAAATGGGAGGGAAGTGGGGAACAAGAGGGAAAAAGGAAAAGAAAGGTGGGGAAAAAAAAGGCATCTCTCATTTCCTTGTGGGTCTGCGGCTGTGAAACTCGTAAAAGGGCTTCTCGCTGTCCACATCCACCCCCCCCCAACATTTTCGCCCCAGAAACCCAAAGACAAAAGGAATTAAAAAATTCCCCCCCCCGCCCCATGCTCGGTTCCTTCGGGTTTAAGGAGCTGGTTTCATTTTTCGGTGGGCGAAGGGGGAATTGTCTCCCTCTTTGCAGCTCTGCCCCGGCCGGGGCTGCCGGCAGGGGACCGCATCCCGATAGCATCTTTCAATTAAGCGGGAAGAAAAGCCGAGCCGTAATCTCCGAGCCTCCTCCGCGGCCAGATGTGACCTGCTTTTCCCAGGCCACGGCTGATGTCTCCTGGGGACAGGGCTGGAGGTGGGTTGCCACCCCCACCCTGGCTCCACCGAACCTCATTTTGGGGTTGAATGATTTTTTTGGGGGGGTTTGGCCCTCTCCTGAGAGCTCTGACTCACCCCGCCAGCCCTGTTTAATGAGACTCGACGAAGATTAAGCCTTAATTCCTGTTCCTTATCGGCTTCTCCTTGTACCCTCCAGCAAATGACAACCAGGAGCTGCCAGGCTCTGTGTCACCGCCCGGCTGGCGGGGACAAAAGGTGGCTGTGATGCCAACTGGGGACCCCAGAGGATGTTCTGCCTCTGTTGGGTGGGAAATAAGTGGGGACCCCTTGTCCAGGTGTTCATCCCACCCTAAAAGCAACCTGAAATGCTGCTTGGAGCAACACACGTGTGGCAAAAGGCACCATCACCAAGGTCTTCCTCACCTCTGGGGGTTTCTGGGTGCCGCTCCGGCACAGAGGGACCTCGGTGCCATCCTTGCTCCTCTCCATCACCTCCATCTCATTCCCTTGCTGGCTTGTAAACTTGATGCCACGCAGCATCAAGATCTGCTCCCAAGGACCACAGAGCCATGGGATGGCTTTTCCCAGATGGATGAGGGCAAAAGGGAGGGTCAGGAGGACCGACCCTCCTGTTTGCAGATGGCCAAGGGGAGACATCAGGCCAGACATCATGAAAAATTTCTTCATGGAAAAGGTTCTCAGGCACTGGAACAGCTGCCCAGGGAGGTGGTGGAGTCTCCATCTCTGGAGGGGTTTAAAAGATGAGCAGTTGAGGTGCTCAGGAATCTGGTTTAGCAGTGGGCAGTGACGGTTGAACTGGATGATCTCAAAGATCTTTTCCAACCAAGCGATTCCATGGTTCTATGAAACCTCTGGGAATTGCATGGCCTTGGTCCTCTCACTTGATCGCCGATGTGGCCAAAACTGGATGGGACACGGCAGCTTCTTTGGGAATTGATTTTGCTGCTCTACACTGGGTGGGCTCAGATCCCAGCAATCCCTGCTGGTAGCAATGGCCAAACCCTCCAGAGATAGGGACGGGGGTGGCAGCAGTGGTTTAGTAGTGGACAGGTTGGATGGGGCTTGGAGCCCCCTGATCCAGTGGGAGGTGTCCCTGCCCGTGGCAGGGGGTGGAACTGGATGGGCATTAATGTCCCTTCCAACACAAACCATTCTATGAGTCTATGAGGTAGGGTTGGACTTGATGGTCTTTTCCAACCAAGTGATTTTATAATTCACCCCAAAAATGGCCAGGAGGGGAAACCAGAGCGGGACATCCTCTCCCAGCTCCAGAGATACTTGGATAAGGAGTGTCCTGCTTCAGGGACAGCCAAGAACGTGCTGCCCCACCACGTCCACCTGCTAAAATAAGCCCTGCCTGGGCCTCCTGCCATCAGATACCCTGGAAAAAATGAAGCTGGGACGTGCCGGATCCATTTTGGGGACGGGGAGGCAGCCAGGGCTCCTTTCCCGAAGGGATAATTTTGTCAAGGAGACTGGGAACAGGGATTTGTGGAGGGGTGAGGGAGGACGGGCGGAGTGAGGGCACCTTTTGGCGCAGGTGAAGGTGTCGGTGGTGCCGGTGCCATCAAGGATTGATGGGTCTCCTGTCTCCTGCGCCGCAGCTGCTGCCGGTGCCACCATGAGGGCTGTGCTCTGGGATCTGCTGCTGCTCTGCCTCTTCGCCCGGGCGCGGGGCGACTGCCGGGGGGACTGTCTGCGCTGCGATCGCCACCTCTACCGGGACAGCTTCGATGTCCTCGTAAGTCCTGCTGGCTTGTCCCCTTCCAAGCAGGTGGCACCCGTGGGTGCTGTGCCAGCTGCGTCTCCACACGTTGGGTGGGCGCCCTCCTCCCTGCGCTGGGGTTGGGGTTTGGGTGGGGAGGGCTTTGGGTGCCGGTCGGTGCCAGACCTCGAGGAGAAGTTGCCACCTGCCGTCGCTGTCCTTCCCTTAGGAGTTGGGCTCGATGATCCTTGTGGGTTCCTTCCAACTCAAGTCATTCTGTGATTCCTCTTTGGGTCATGACAACACCCCATCGGACAAGATGGTCCTGAGCAAGGATGCAGACCCCAAATCGGCCACCGGGTCAAGGCTGTGGTGGTCCAAAGAGGTTCCCAAGAGGGTTCCAAGTCCCCAAGCGTCCTCATCTTTCCTTCCCCCACAGCTTGTGACATCGTTGCCCCACCTACGCCAATCCCAGCCCTCCTGGATCCCCTCCCCGTCCTCTGAGGAGACTCCAAAATCCCTCTCTGAGCCCCAACAGGATGGGACCAGCGTTGCAGACAGCTGGATCAGGCATCGGGCACCTCCAGCCCCTCTTATCCTCTTGATTTGCCTCCAACTCTGGATGAAAAGATCTGTTAAAGAGCATTTTGAGTTCTTTCCAGCCCCTAATCCTTTCTTCTCCCCTCTGTTGAGCCATGGCCATGTCCTGACCGGCAGCATTTCTTTCTCCTCCACTCCCAAAGGATTCTCCATCACCTCCCACCACCACCTGAAAGGAGCCAGCAGCTCAGGGAGCCCCCAGGGCTGGGAGATGTCCCTCCCAAAGCAAGAGGAGGCCAGAGACTTCCAGGGCTCCATGGAGATGCTGGAACCACCTCAGTACCACCTCCTTGCTGGTATAACCTTCTGCAATCACACGTTGCTGCCACCAAGATTTGGGGTGTGATCACTCCGGTTTCACCCCAAAATGTTGTTTTGCAGTCTGAAGGCACCAGCATCTCTGCAGGGACCCCCCTTCCTGCCTGGTCCTGCTTCTGGAGCTGCATTTTGCTCTCTTCCCTGGCCAGTGAGGTGGAGAGGAGATGGGATGGTTGGTTGCTCATGGGTCCTGTGCAAGGTTGTATCTCAAAACAAGAGTGGTTTGACCCAGGAGCAGAGGAACCTGAGGTCTTTCAAGGCTCAGTTCCAGCTGGAAGAAGCATCCTGGTGGGACTTGATACAACCCTCCACCATTTCCAAAGCAACGACCAAGGAAGTGCCATCAGCAACGTGGCTGACCCATCCTCCAGAGGTAGAAATACGAGGTCCCCGGAAGTCATGGGCACACCTACACCAGCATCACAGCTGCCAGGGCAGGACAGGGACCAGCTGATGGAGCTGGTCTTCAAGAAGTGGATGAATCACCTGCATCCTGGTCCCCAGGGATGGTGCAAACCCACAGTGACACTACTAATGCAAACTGGAGATCAGAAGGAGCCTCCCCTGGTGGCTTTGGCACTGGACCTTGAGGAGCATTGGCTGGTTTTCCTCAGGACTTCCAGAATGCTGCAAGCAGAAGCTGTTCCCGAGTGAATTAAGACCACGGCACGATGGACGGGGACCCTGGGATGTTCATGAGGATGCTTTGTGGATGATTGGTAGGACCACCTGTGATCTTCAGCCTGATTCCTGAGGTCATTCCTCTTGAAGCCTGTTTGTTGGTGCTCATCAGAGCTTTTACCTGCATGTGGTCCATCATTTTTCATCTGGGCACTGTCCACCAGCTGTAGATCCTGCCAACGCCTTGGAGATCCCGCCAAAGCCCTGGAGATCCCGCCAAAGCCTTGGAGATCCCAGGACAAGATGTTGGCTTGACGCAGGACACCCCCAGTATCCCCACAAGGACTCTAGAAGGTGTCCTGACATACAAGACCCTGGTCACCACCAACTTTGGGACAACTATTTTGACTTTTTCTTGTTGTCTGAAGACCCTGTTGCCCTCAGGGATAGAAATGGCCAGTGGCTGCAGGGCCACGTGCTTGAGCTGCAGCCCTGAGACAACCATGTTGGGACTTGGAGCACCCCTCACCTGGTGAAGTCAGTGAATCCACAGTGAAGAAGGTCTTCACAAGGGTTTAGTCTTGCAGACAGCCTGGAGCGATGAGGCACACCAACATGGGGTCCTCCAGTTGGTGTGAAGCATTTAGTGGAGCTCACCATGAAGATAATGCTTGGTTGGAGACAATTCAACATGAGGGAAGATGACCCTTCTCTTCTGGGTTCTCCAGCTCTTGTTTCTTTGGGTATTTATTTAGTTTGGTTCTTCTATGATTTTCTCCTGGATGGTTTCCCCTGGGTGCTGATTTTGGTGGGACCGGCCCACTTGGGGCTATCAACCCACAGCGGTGCCAGCTCTGTGTCTTCTGTTGGTAGACAAGGCCTCTTGGCAAGGGATGAACCTCAAACATGGTGGGATGTGCCCTTGGGTGCTGAGGAGGCTCCGTGGCACCTTGTGATGAGACTCCTCTTGATGGCCTTTGAAGGGAGGTGGCGACCTTGGCACGTTCTTGGGTGCTGGGAGGAGGCAGATGTCACACCTATCTCCAAAGAAGGCATCAAGGAGGATCTGAGAAGCTCTGGGCTGGTTGGCCTCACCACATTACTTGAGGGGACAGTGGAGCATGTCAGCCTGGAAAGCATTTCCAGACACCTGAAGGACCAAGGAGGTCATCAGGAGCAGCCAGAATGGATTTATGAATTAGAAATCAACGCTTGACCAACCTGATTGCTTTCTGCAGCGAGACAACCGGCTGGTCTTGACTTTCATCAGGCTTTGACATTGTCTCCTGTGACATCCTCGTAGATGAACTGCTGAAGCACAGGGTAGATAAATGGGTGGTGAGGAATCCTGGAGGACCTTGACGTCTTCATTAATGACCGGGATGATGTGGCAGATGCTCCATCAACAGTGAGCAGATGACGCAGAGCTGGGAGGTGTGGATGGTAGACCATGAGGGCAATGCTGCCATCCAGAGGAACCTTGCCAGGTTGGAGAAATAGGCTGGTAGGAATCTCATGAAGTTCAACAAGGAGAAGAGCAAAGTCCTGTCCTTGGGGAGGAACAATCCCAGGCACCAGGATGTGCCACGTGAACACGCCAGAGGTCCCTTCTCACTTCCATCATCCTGTGACTCGCTGGTTAATTTTGGCTCATGCCCAGCTGAAGGATTTAGCAGTGCGGAGCATTGGGTGGTGGGATGGGAGCATGGATGTCCCAATTGGCCCAGGTTGCCCAGAGCAGTGGTGGCTGCCCCATCCCTGGAGGTGTTCAAGGCCAGGCTGGATGGGGCCTTGAGAACCTGATCCGGTGGGAGGTGTCCCTGCCCATGGCAGGGGGGTTGGAACTGGATGGGCTTTGAGGTCCCTTCCAACCCAAACAATTCCATCAGTCTGTGTCAATGGGGACGTGTGGAGCGTGTCCAGCACGGAGCAGAACCTGTCTAAGGAAGGTCAGCAGAGGGATGCTGAGCAGCTGCCATGGCTCCCCAACATCTCCACCACAACCACTGCGTCTGGGAGCCCAGGAACCGGTCTGGGAGGGGACACCTTACCAAATGAGGCCAGGCAAGGGCTGACTGATGGTTGAGTCCCCATCCCTGGAGGGGTTTCAAAGCCGGGTGGATGAGGTGCTCAGGGATCTGGTTCAGTAGTGGATGGGAATGGTTGGACTCGATGATCTCAAAGGTCTTTTCCAACCTATGGTGAGCTACCAGCACCCTTCCATGGGTGGATTCCAGCATGGTGCCTCACCGGGAGACGCCTGAACACCCGGCATTTGGGGTTCACCACCCAGAGTCCCGCAGTCCTGGTGGCCTCAGACCCACCTGAGACCCATCTCCGTTGTCTCCTCCCCAGATCTGCATCCTGGAGTGCGAAGGCGAAGCCGTGCCTCGGGCCACCTGGGAGCTCTGCGCCTCCGCCGCCGGCCGCGTCGCCCCGCGGCCCCGTGACCTCCAGGACGCCGGCGACCCCTGGCCCGACGCGGCGGCGGTGCCGGTGATGCCGCTGCAGGTGAGCGATCTCCTACGGCGCCGCGAAAGCGAAGACGAAGGCGTCGAAGCGGCGCCGGCCACCGCCCCTCATCCACCCGAGGACATTTCCCGACGGCTCGGCGGTTTCCCGCGGGGGACGCGCGGCTCGTGGCCGGCGCCGATGGCCAAGGGGGTGCAGAAGAGATACGGGGGCTTCATCGGCGTCCGCAAGTCGGCGAGGAAGTGGAACAACCAGAAGAGGTTTTCTGAGTTCCTGAAGCAGTACCTGGGCATGTCGCCCCGCTCCAGTGAGTACGACATTCCCGGCGGCATCAGCGAGCACAACGAGATCTAACGGAGACCCGCGCCGCCCGCCCAGCTCCACCATGGCCAAAAAAGTCAACCCCTCTTCCCCTCCACGGACCAGGTTGGACCACGTGATCCTTGAGGTCCCATCCAACCTGGCCCTTCGATGATTCTCTGTCCGTAGGTGCAACTGAAAAAAAAAAATTAATAAAAAGGGGGCAAAATAATTGGGAAATGGCTCAGAAAATGCCAAATTGGGAGCAGGGAGGGGATGCCGAGGGCGGCCAACGGCATCTCGGCATCTGGAGGGTGCGTGGGGAAAGGCCCTTTGCCATCAGCCCCGCCTTTCCAGGGAGGATGGGCAAAAGGGTCTTGTCCTCGACATTGAATAATCAGTGAGTGCCCCCTGAAAAAGTAGGAAAAAAAATCAAAGTCCATTAAGAAAATTAAAAAAAATTATCAATTTAAATAGCTTTTTAAAAATTAAAAATTAAAATGTGTTAAAATAAATGAAGATAAATTCAAGTAAACTAAAATAAATCCAGATAAATTCGAGTAAATTGAAATAAATTAAAATAAATTGAAATAAATTATGATAAAGCACAACCTTTTCATTTTTAAAATGAAATAATTCCTCCCCAAACGCTCCAGCTTCATATCCCGAAATCCAGCCATGGGTTAACCCTGTGCTGTCACTCCCTGTGGACCAGTATTGTCCCCATCCCTGTTGTGGCTCTGCACTGGGATGCTTGGAGTCCCCAGTCCTGTACTGGGATGCTCAGAGCCCCCAGTCCTGTACTGGGATGCTCAGGAACTCCCAGTCCTGTACTGGAATGATCAGATCCCCCAGCCCCACAGCTGCCACCACCAGCCCTGTACTGGGATGTTTGGAACCACCAGCCCTGTACTGGGATGCTCAGGAGCTCCCAATCCCATACTGGGGTGCTCAGAGCCCCCAGTCCCATGACAGGATGCTTGGAGTCCCCAGTCCTATACTGGGATGCTCAGATCTCCCAGCACCACAGCTGTCACCACCAGCCCTGTACTGGGATGCTTGGAACCCCCAGGCCTATACTGGGATGTTCAGGACCCCCAGTCCTATACTGGGATGTTTAGAGCCCCCAGCCCCATGCCAGGATGCTCAGAGCCCCCAGTCCCATACTGGGATGCTTGGAGCCCCCAGCCCTATACAAGGATACTTGGAGTCCCCAGCCCCGCACTGGGATATTCAGAGCCCCCAGTCCTATACTGGGATACTCGGCATCCCCAGCCCTGTACTGGGATGAGCAGAGTATCCAGCTCTGCACTGGGATGCTTGGAGTCCCCAGTCCCATACCGGGATGGTTGGAGCCCCCATTCCCATATGGGGATGTTCAGAGGCCCGAGCCCCACAGCCACCACCACCAGCTCTGCACCGGGATGCTCGGAGCTCCCAGTCCCATACTGGAATGCTCAGAGCCCCCAGTCCTGTACTGGGATGTTCAGGGCCCCCAGCCCATACTGGAATGCTCGGAACCCACAACCCCACAGCCACCACCACCCATCCCATTCCCCCCCCCCCCCCAAATTCACAATTTGGGCCAATTTTAAATATTTTCCCCTTTCTTTTTCCATTCTTTTTCCTTTTTGTTTTAAGCCCCCGGGTGGCGTCTCCCTAAATTCTGGGATGCATTCCCAGCCCCACAGCCCCCGGGAGAGAGAGCCCCCGCGCTCCCTCCACTCTTGGCTCAGCTCCTTTTTTTCCCCTTCTTTTTTTTTTCCTTTTTTCTTCTTTATTTTTTTTCCTTTATTTTCTTCTCTTTTTTTTTTTTTCTCCTTTCTTTTCTCTATTTTTTTGTTGTTATTTTTTTTTATAGCGTTCCGGCACCGCATCCCAGCACCTTCCGCCAGGCACAGGCAAAATTAACCCTGCTCCTGTCCACCCCAGCAGCCTCCATCCTCTCTCTGACGGACCCCAAAGCGCTTCAGACTCGCACGCGTTCAGAAATCACTTTGCTCTTCACTCACTAAACCCGGTTTAAAACCAAGATCCGAGGAATTTCGGCCTCCGCCGGCGACGGGAGCGAGATCGCAGGGAGGGGGGGAGAGGACGGCGGGAGAGCGGGCGGAAATTTAAGCAAAATAAGGAAAAAAGGGGGATTTTTTAAAAAAGGGGGGGATTTTTGCAAAAAAATATGGAAATTTTGCAAAAAAATACGGGAATTTGGGGGATTTTATTTTGAGTTGGCCACTGTGAACAAACCACCTTGGATCCAGCAGAAAATCAGCCCCCACCCCATATTCCCAATGCCTTCCCTGGCAGTGCTTGGCATCTGGGGCTTTTGGCTTCCCATGGATTGATTTCCAGCTTTTCAGATGGGGATGCCAAGGGTTCGCGTCCTCTCGTGGCTTCATCCCTGCGCGCCCAACCTGACGGCGGGGACCTCTCCCACCCCAGCGCCCAGGACCCACTTGGAAATGTTGGAATTTTTAATTTATTTCCCTGGTTTTTAAGTTTTTTATCCCTTTTTGAAAGCGCTTTCCTTCACGTTTTGCAAAGCCTTCGGGGTTGACTTCTTTGCTCAGCAACACAAACCACGCGCGTGTGTTTCCGTTGCGGTTCCCCCTCCGTCCCGGCATGCATCACCTCCCAATTCCCGGGATGTGGTTTCTTTCCGTGTCGCTCCCACAGAAGGAGAATCGGAGCCGGTTGATTCTCCTGTCTAATTTACTACCCAAAAAAAACCCCAAGTGACTTCGCCCGGGTCTCACAGCCCCTCGCTGTTTGTAAAAAGAATAAATGATATAAGAGCCCCTATGGAAAAAAATAACATAGGAAAAAAAAAATAAGAAATCCAAAATCTTGTTCTTTTTAATTGTTTCATACAAAGATTTCTCCATTAAACTTGTACATAGCAAAAGGATTAATAAATTAGTTTACTGTTTCTACGACCTTCTTGCGACTGGCGACCGTCACTTGGGGCAGCGCTTGCAGAGCGGGTCCTGCCGCCTCGTCCCACCATGGAGGGATCGGAATGCCGGGAGTTGTTTGGGTTTTGGGGAAAAAAAAAGGGAGGTTCTGGTAAATCTGCATTTACTTGCAGAGTGGGGTTGTGAATTGAGCTTCATCCAGTATGGTTGGTCACAAGTGGTGTCCTCAGGGGTCAGTGTTGGGGCTGGTTCTCTTGAATCTCTTTATCCATGACCTGGACAAGGGGATCGAGTGCTCCCTCAGTCAGTTTGGAGATGACACCAAACTGGGTGGGAGTGTGGATCTGCTGGAGGGCAGGAAGGGTCTGCAGAGGGGTCTGGCCAGGCTGGATCCATGGGGCAAGGCCAATGGGATGGGGTTCAACCAGGCCAAGTGCTGAGTCCTGCACGCTGGCAAAAACAACCCCACAGCACTCCAGGCTTGGGGAAGAGTGGCTGGAAAGCTGCCCCAAGGCAAAGGCCCTGGGGGTGCTGCTCGACAGCGGCTGAACAGGAGGCAGCAGTGGCCCAGGGGGGCAAGAAGGCCCCCAGCACCCTGGCTTGGATCAGCCCTGGGGTGGCAGCAGGAGCAGGGCAGGGATCGTCCCCCTGCACTCAGCACCTCCAATCCTGGGCTCAGGGTTGGGTCCTTCTCTCCAAGAAAGCCCTGGAGGGGCTGGAGCGCGTCTGGAGAAGGGAGCGGAGCTGGGGAAGGGTCTGGAGAAGAGGGGTTGTGGGAGCGGCTGAGGGCCCTGGGGGGGTTTGGTCTGGAGAAGAGGAGGCTGAGGGGAGACCTCATGGCTCTCTGCAGCTCCTGGAGAGGAGGGTGGAGCCAGGGGGGTTGGGCTCTGCTCCCAAGGGACAGGAGATGGGATGAGAGGAAATGGCCTCAAATTGTGCCAGGGGAGGTTTGGATTGGACATCAGGAACAATTTCTTCATGCAAAGAGTGGTGAAGCCCTGTCAGAGGCTCCCAGGCCAGGGGTGGAGTCCCCATCCCTGGAGGGGTTCCAAACCCGTGTGGTCGTGGCACCTGGGGACAGGGTTTGATTGGCACGGGGAGGGGGGGTTTGGGCTGATGGTTGGAGTGGATGAGCTTGGAAATCTTTTCCAACCTCAATGATTCTGAGATTCTCTGCTCTGGGGAATGACAGAGATCCCTTCTTGCTGGGCTTTTGGAGGGCTGCTGGGAGTCAGCCCTGTTCCCACGTGCCCCGCAGCGAAAAATGGGATGGGATCAGGGGGTTGTTTGGGGGAAAAGGTGGCATTTTATGGTTTAAGAGACTGAAGGGCTCCAGGCAGAGAGGCAGCTCCTGCTGCTGCTCTTCACCAATTTACTGGGATTTGGCAATAAAAAATTACCTGGGGGAAGACTTTGGTGGGCAGGAGGGGCTGCTGTGCCCACGGTGAGGTGGGAGTGGAGGTCTCTGAGCTCTGCTGCAGGACAGGTTGGGCTCAGGCTCCAGAACAAGCCATAGTTCTGCAAAAACTGCAGGAATTGCAGCAATTTGGTGCTCCCAGGATGGAATTTTTAATGGTATTTTTCTCTCTCTCCTTTCCCACACAGAGGAGATGTCGCTCCCTTTCACATCCCCACTCCATTCTCCATTCCCCAGCTCATTCCCTTTTCCTCTCCCACCCTTGCTTTTCCTTTTCCAGTTCCTCTTTCACCTCAACACGCACAAAAAATATCGAATTATCCATAATTATCCATAATTTCTATGCAAAATTATCCATTTTGCATCCAAAGGCAACTTCCCCACTCGATGTTCGGCTCATGGCGAGGGTGGGCTCTGGGCTGCAAGACTCAGGAGAGGCCCCTGATTAAAAACCCACCCGGTTTAGCACGTATTAATGCAGATTCCATGTTAAAAATGGGATGAATTCACGTCTTTTTGGGAAAACACAAGAGAAAGAAGGAAATGTGGCACCTGTGGCTGGTGGAGGAGCAGCACTGCCAGCACTGGGCAGACACTGCTATCTAGTGGTGCCAGGAATGCCTGTGCCAAAGGTTCCTCAAGCTTCTGGTGGGGAACAGCTCTGGAGAAAGTCTCCATCTCCGTTCTGGGATCTCTGGGACCTGGGCTGCAAGAAAAAATTATAACCTTTGATGTAATTTGTCACAGATTTTCTGCTTAAGAAATTGGTTGACATTGGCCTGGACAGGTGAACCCTCTGCTGGGTAAAATGGGATTGATGGATGGGCCTGAGGAGTGGTGGAGAATGGAGTTAAATCCAGTTGGAGGCTGGTCAGGAGTGGTGTCCTCAGGGCTCCGTGTTGGGCCCAGTGCTCTTCAATATCTTTATTAATGATCTGGAAGAAGGAATTGAGTGCTCCCTTAGGAAGTTCTTAAATGGCACCAAGCTGGATGTGGGTGTGGATCTGCTGGAGGGCAGGAAGGGGCTGCAGAGGGACCTGGCCAGGCTGGATCCATGGGCCAAGGCCAATGGGATGGGGTTCAACCAGGCCAAGTGCCGGGTCCTGCCCTTGTGTCCCAGCAACCCCTGCAGCTCCAGGCTTGGGGAAGAGTGCCTGGAAAGCTGCCCCAAGGCAAAGGCCCTGGGGGTGCTGCTCGACAGCGGCTGAACAGGAGGCAGCAGTGGCCCAGGGGGGCAAGAAGGCCCCCAGCACCCTGGCTTGGCTCAGCCCTGGGGTGGCAGCAGGAGCAGGGCAGGGATCGTCCCCTTGCACTCAGCACCTCCAATCCTGGGCTCAGGGTTGGGCCCCTCCCTCCAAGAAAGCCCTGGAGGGACTGGAGCGCGTCTGGAGAAGGGAGCGGAGCTGGGGAAGGGTCTGGAGAAGAGGGGTTGTGGGAGCGGCTGAGGGCCCTGGGGGGGGTTGGTCTGGAGAAGAGGAGGCTGAGGGGAGACCTCATGGCTCTCTGCAGCTCCTGGAGAGGAGGGCGGAGCCAGGGGGGCTTGGGCTCTGCTCCGAAGGGACAGAAGATGGGATGAGAGGAAATGGCCTCAGGTTGTGCCAGGGAAGGTTCAGGTTGGATATAGTTCTCAGGCCCTGTCAGAGGCTCCCAGGGAGGTGGTGGAGTCCCCATTCCTGGAGGGGTTTCAAAGCCAGGTGGATGAGGTGCTCAGGGATCTGTTTTAGTCGTGGACAGGGACGGTTGGACTTGAAGATCTCAAATGTCATTTCCAACCACACAATTCTAGGATTTATGACAAGGCAGAGCCAGCGAGCTACCAGGCAACTTTTTCTTTTTATTTCTTATAAAATATATTTCATATTGCTGCTGTAAAAATTACATTTCACATTTGTATTTTTATTTTTTAACGTTTTTTTTCCTCTTTTTGTTTGGGTTTTTTTTAACAATAAAAATAATACTCGGAAGACAGCTGAGAAAAGCTCCAAGACAACATAAAATTCACTGGACACGGCATCCTCTCCCCGCAGCCGGAGGCCCCACAGGGGCACAGCTGTGGTGAGGTGTCCCCAGCCCCTTCCCACTCCCAACCTCACCAAATCTCCCACTGATGGCACTGGGATCACCCTGGATTGAATCAGGAGCTCCCCACTTGCAGCTGGAGAGCGGGGAGCAGCCTCTCATTAATCAGTGCCCAATTAAGAGGTTCCTATATACACACATAGACATGCTCCAGCCAGATGGATAAGGGAAAACTCTCCCAGCTGGATTTACAGGTCGGGGTTACCCACAAAGAGGTGACACCAGCGAGACTTGACTGTCAGGAGGAAAAGTCCAACGGTCAGGAGGCAGCTGGAAGCGAGTTAAAAAATAACAGGAAAGGGAAATAATAGGGAAAAGGACAAAAAAAAAAGTCTATATCCAATGATCTGACAGATGCAGCAGATGGTGGCTGTCACCTCTGGAAAAATATGAGAGGGTTTTGCTTTTTAAAAACTGTAAAAATTCCAAAATGCTCCCAAACCAGAAGGAAAAAAAAATCCCAGCCCACCCTGCACCAGTTTTGAAGTTAAAAATCAAAAGTCAATGGTAAAAAGAGCCATGAGCACAAGGACAGTTTTGTCCGGTTATTCCGTACCGCAAAAGCCATCGGAAAAGCAGCTGCTTGCACCTCCCGAGCCCCCCCCAGAGTAACTGGGATGTAAAATATCCCTCCAGGAGGTGATTCCTGCTGGGCAGTAAGTGCTGTGGGCTGTGGGAGGGGGCAGCACCAGTGGGGGCTCCATCCCTGTGTTTGCCAGGGGGGTTTGGGAAAACCCATCCAGCGATGCCTTTTTCTTCCTTTTTATGATTTTTTTTATGTACAAAAAAGCCTCTTTAACAGAAAAGTCAAAACTTTCACTTCATTTTCTGGACACCTGAGCTCCTGCTCAGTGAAACCCCTGATCTCTGTGCTGGGAAGGGCCGGGGTGCCCGACGCTACGTCCTGGATGAGAGGGGACGAACCCCTCTTGGGGTGATGCCACCCCCCGATGCCAACCCCGCATGGCTTGTTTGACATTTCCTGAGTCATTTTGCTGGGAGCAGAGTTGTGTCCGACCAGTGCTGGTGCAGATCCAGCCCTACCCAATGCTGTTTGGGGCAGAAAGGGCATAAAAAGTAAGAAGTAAACTCTCCTGGGTAAATGTGAGCCACAGGGAAAAGGCACAAGGTCTGAGGAAAGCACAAATCCAGCTATTTGGTTTTTAACTTCCATGCTCTGGGCGCTGCTTTGAGCCCATTTTTTTTTTCGGGAAAAGGAAAATATGGGACTTTCCCAAAGTGCCAGATCCTGAGGAGCCACCAACATCTCTGGCATCACCAAAACCCTGTCTGCACCTCGGCATCGCAGGGCCCTTCCCAAAGGGAAAAACTTGGGAGCTCTGCGGGGCGATGCAGGATGGATCTGGCCAACTCAGCCATTCAGACACCAGAGAGCAGCAAAGGCATGGGGGCTTTTTAATTATAAAATTAAAAAAATACCTATTTTTGAGTAGTGCAACCACCCCCACCACACAACGATTGTCAGCAGAGCTGTGGATGCAGAGCTCCACCCTGCGATGCACTTGGGGAAGTCACTCTTGCCCTAGACCTGCAGAGACTCCGATGCCAGCAGGAGAGGAAAAGGCTTTTCCCAGTGTTTTGCTCCCAAAACCAGGGAGTGGAGCCTGAGCGAGCGGCTCTCCAGGAGCAAAACCTCTTCCCTCTCAGAAGATTTGAGCCAGGCTTGCTCAGACCCAGCTGGGGATGCGACCTCATGGTGTCACACCCTGCTTGGAGAGCTGTGCTCCTGCTTTCCAAAGGTTGCATCCACCAGTTGGATACTGATGAGCAGATCAGGTTGTGGGATGATAAATTGATCATATGTACAAAACTACAAACAAACAACAACTAAAACCATACCCAAACACGTTGACAAGCACCGTAACACTTATACAAGGTATCAACCTGCTTTGCCTGCCCATCCAACCCCAAAATTGGGGCTCACATCGATCTGGAGCAATATCAGACTCTTCCAGCCAACTGATTTTGTTGGGAAAGCTGAGCCTGGGCACAGGGTCCTTATAAACACCCTGGGCTCACGGGAACTGCTCTCAGCTGACTGGTTGAAGGTTATGGCCCATGGCGAGGGGGCTGGAACTGGATGATCTTTAAGGTCCCTTCCAACCCAAACCTTTCTACGATTCCATGATTATCAAAAATGCAGCAGAAAACCAATGCAAATCCAAATCCCAGTGATGAGGGAGAAAGTGATTGGGGCAATCCAGCTCTCTGGTCACACCCACCCTGACCCAACAGCAAGTGCAACATCCCCCCAGCTGTGCTGGGGTAAGTGGGACCACACAACAGCGACAGGAAAGCAGCAGCAATCCAGGCTGGGGAAATCCACGTTTGAAAGGATGGAATTCAAGAACCTGACTCCCACCAGGATCTGTGGGATTCGAAAGCCAATACTGAAGCGTTTTGCTGAGCACAGACCACCCAGGGACGCTAAGGGAAAGCCCTTTCCCAGTCCTCCCATCTGCCTTTACTGGTGGAATCATTAATTACACAATAAAACTGCTCAGCCTGGCTTGGAAAGCCACAGTGAGTGCCACAAGAGATTCTTCACGGAGTTAAACAGACTTACAAAGCCTGGAATAAGAAGGAACACCACGTTTGGCCTTAAAAATCCTCTTAGTTTTCCTGATTAAAGTGGTTTTGGGTATTTTTTTCCCCCCAAAGGCCTCCAAAAAGCACTGGAACCGACAGGAGGAACGCAATAGGTTGAAGCAACCGGTGTGACGCGACACGAGCAAAGATGACGTCCACGTGGGGAGAGAAAGCTCCCAGTTCTGCCTCGAGAACTCCTCCTGCCTTGCCTGTGGCAACCCAACAGGATTTCTTTTTTAAAGCTGTGTTACCAACCCCTCCCTTAAAGGACACGAGGGATTTGCACTTTCTAGGTAGTCAAAAGGAGACGGGAAGCTGCCTCAGCACCTCTCCCCGGTCACGCTGTGATGGTTTGGGAGATTTTAGGGCTGATCTGGGAAATGCAGGAAGCTCTTTGGTCCCCAGATCACCTACAATCTCCCCCAAGCCCCGAGGCACCGACTTCCTTCCCTCCCAGCTTTTACCGTACAAAGGGAGACGTTCTTCAGGTTTAAAAACAAGAATAAAGTTGGAAAAAGGGTCTTTACAAAAAAAGAGCAAACCCAGCAGCTGTACAATATACAGGAGGAGGAATTTACATGCAGCTCCGGAGGTGTCTTCTGGGGGTCACAGGAGGTACCTCCAAGGTCCCTGGTTGCAGCAGTGAGGGACTCCGGTGCTCCGCGGGCAGGAGCAGGGGAGGGACGCGGCACCGCGGCGCCGCGCTCAGTCCAGGAAGCGCTGGCAGGCCTTTTTCCACCGGCAGGCCGTGCACCACTGGTCCCGGTGCTCGATGCCGTAGACCTTACGGCACTTTTTGGCTTCACCACGGACTTTTCTGCAAGAAGAGGAGGAAAATAGAACGTTTATCCACTTGTTGCAGAACTTGAATACCGAATTATTGAGGTTGGAAAAGACCTCTAAGCGCATCCAGTCCAACCATCAGCCCAACCCCACTGTGCCGACAGAACCATGTCCCCAGGAGCCATGGCAACACAGTTTTTGAAGCCCTTCAGGCATGGGGACTCCACCACTGCCCTGGGAGCCTCTGCCAGGGCTTCACCACTCAGTGCAGAAATCTTTCATAACGCCCAATTTGAACCTCCCCTGTGCAACTTGAGGCCACTTCCTCTCATCCCATCTCCTGTCCCTTGGGAGAAGAGACCAACATTCACCTGGCTACAACCTCCTTTCAGGTAGTTGTAGATACACATAAGGTCTTCCCTCAGCCTCCTCTTCTCCAGACCAAACCCCCCCAGGGCCCTCAGCCGCTCCCACAACCCCTCTTCTCCAGACCCTTCCCCAGCTCCGCTCCCTTCTCCAGACGCGCTCCAGCCCCTCCAGGGCTTTCTTGGAGGGAGGGGCCCAACCCTGAGCCCAGGATTCCAGGTGCTGAGTGCAGGGGGATGATCCCTGCCCTGCTCCTGCTGCCACCCCAGGGCTGAGCCAAGCCAGGGTGCTGGGGGCCTTCTTGCCCCCCTGCTGCCTCCTGTTCAGCCGCTGTCGAGCAGCACCCCCAGGGCCTTTGCCTTGGGGCAGCTTTCCAGCCACTCTTCCCCAAGCCTGGAGCTGCAGGGGTTGCTGGGACACAAGGGCAGGACCCAACACTTGGCCTTCTCATCCATGCTGAGTCACGTATCTAGGGATAATGCCCCATAACCACAGCCCAGCATCGTTCTGATGCAGCTCAGCAGAGCCCTTTCTGCTGATGGGCTCCACCTTCGCTCCCCTCTGGCTGGTGGGACCCTCACCTGGTTCCAATGGACACCCTGGGTGGCGAGGCGACGATCAGGTGGGACTTGAGCATCGGCGTCGGAGGCTGGGGCTCGCTGAAGCTGAGTGACCGGCTCCGTACCTGTGGGGAATCAGGTGTCAAAGGGCACGTGGGAGGATGCAGTCCCTCACCATCCCATTCCAACCCCTGGTGCTGCAACAGGGAAGTGGGAGACACTGGTTCCTCCAGCCCACAAATCCAAACAGAAAGCAGACATGAGGTCCCCTTTGTTCCCTGCCCAACACTGCATCCCAGTAGGATGAAGTGGAAACATATGCAGGACTCACCGGTGACAGGGACGGGAGAGTCGAGGTGGCAGTGGCCCAGCTGATGCTGGTGAAGATGTGGGGGGACACTGGAATTTGGATTGAGGGCAATGCCTGTCGGGGAAAAGAGAATCATGGAATGGTTTGGGTTGGAAGGGACCTTAAAGCACATCCATTTCCAACATCCCTTCCATGGGCAGGGACAGCTCCCACTGCATTATGTTGCTCAAAGCCCCATCCAACCTGGCCTTGAACACCTCCAGGCAGCCACCACTTCCCTGGGCAACCTGGGCTAACACCACACCACCCTCACCGTAGAACATTTCTTCCTAAGATCTCATCCCAATCTCCCCTCTTTCAGTTTAAACTGGGTCAGACTTAAACTGGATCTTAAACTTAAGAGGGGTCAGCACTAGCCCTGGGGGACCTCATTTCCATGTGTCACCCCTCTCCCTGGAGTACCCAGGGAGCAGAGACCAACACCCACCTCACACCTTTTCGGGATCTACTGAGAGCGATGAGGTCTCCTCTCAGCCTCCTCTTCTCCAGACTAAACAGTCACAGGACCCTCAGCCCCTCCCAGAACCCCTGTTCTCCTGACCATTCCCCAGCTCCATTCCCTTCTCTGGACACGCTCCAGCTCCTCCAGGGATTTCTTGGAGTGAGAGGCCCAAAACTGAAACCAGTACTTGAGGTGTGGCCTCACCAGGGCCGAGTGCAGGGGCACAATCCCTTCCCTGCTGCTGCTGGCCACACTGTTTCTGAGTCAGGCCAAGATGCCATTGGCCTTCTTAGCCACTTGGGCCACTGCTGAGGATCCATAAACCCTCTCCCTGCACTAGTTTGCAGCTCCAGAACAGCGCTCAGCTCCCAAACAGCCCCTGGGACAGGGGCCACTTGCCCAGGGCTGCCACTGAGCCACTGCTCTGAGTCTCCGGGTTTCTGTGCCTCTCAAGCCCGTGCCCCGGCAAGCGCGCGGCGCAGGATCCGGCACGGCTGCATTCCAGCCCGGTCTTATCTGCCAGCAGAAGGGTGTGTTGCATACCAGCAGGGGGTAATTGCATGGGAGCAGAGCCTGGCAGCTCCCCCTTGGCCCAGGAAGAAGCACAGGGGCCCCGGTTGCTTGAGGGCTGGAAGGCAGCCAGGCAGGGCACGGTTGGTGCCAAAGCAGCACCAAAGCCTCTCCACGCTGCGGAGTGGAAATAAAACATCCCTTTTGCGGAGCAAAACGGATCACGACCTGCCCTTCAGCAAGATTTTGGGAGGTCACCCAGCCCCAGGAGATGCCACCAGCTCACCTGGTAGGCGTGATCCGCTTGGATGTGCCAGAAGGAGCTGGGGGCAGACTGGCTCAGGGTGCTGCTGGCCAGGGCAGGCTCCAGCATTGGCTGCTCCACCAGCAACGCCTCTGGCTTCGCCAGGGTTTGCTGGATGATGATGGGGGCAGATACAGATGTGGGGCTGGTGGCGTTGGCTGCCTCCGGCGCCGGCTCTTCCTTCACCTGCACCTCAGTGTAGTAGAAATCTTCCTCCCGCTTCCGCTGGTCGGAGTCTGCACTGTCCCTGCCAGGGAGGAAAGGGATAATGGTGAAAAGGTGGCTTTATTTCCATCAAGGTGAGTGGCTCTCAACTTCCCTGGGGAAGAGCAATCCCACCCTGCCAGGCAAAGCAGCATGTTGGCTGCCATCAGCATTAGCCACTGCCTCTGCAGCACCACTTCACACTTCCAAGGAAGATCAATACCTTTCTTCCAGGGCCTTTAAAAATGCTGGCACATTGACCAGGCACTGCTGAAAATCCTCTGCTCATTTCTAATTGAGTTCATTTAGCACAGCTGTAGACAGAGCCCTGCGGTTCACCCAGCAGGAACAGCACTAAAGTCATCCTTAATACTTTCCCGATGCGTTTATCCAGCACTGGATGGCAGTCCAACACTGCCCACAGCATCACAGCCCTTCTGCCTTTGTCTTTCCAGAGCATTCACCTTTGCCAGGGGGGAGAGGAAAAATACATACCAGAAAACATGGAAAAAAAGCAGAAGAAAACTGAAGTTGGAGGGAGAAATGCAATGGGGCCACAAGAGGAGATGGAAGCAAAGCAGATCCTATACGCTCACCACCGTGTGTTTTGGGGGGATTTCACAGGAGAGAAGGACAAAGCAAAGTTGATCCTACACTCTCACCACTTTGTTTCTGGAGGGAATTCACAAGAGATAAGGATAAAGCAAAGCAAACTGTCCAAGGGGCACTCTAGATGCCCGTGGCAGTCCAGATGGCCAAGCTGGAGCCAGCTGCAGCCAGGCACAGCTTTCAGGCTGCCAGCCCTTGGGAAACCCAGCCAGGCTGGTGCTTTTTTGCCTCTGCCCAGGAGCCCGGGGCTTGGTGTAACCTGAACCCCTGTCCCAGTGCAAAATGCACACCCAAGCTGGGCAGTCCCAAAGCCCAGACCGGGCTCCAGTGCTTCCCAGAAAGCCCTGGGCTCCCTGAAGGTGGGGACAGACACACCAGTGGCTTCAGTGACATGGGCTGCTCTCTGATACTGGGAATATTCACTGCAGGAATTACACATTCTGCAGCAGCAGGGTGTGCAGCGGCTTCAGCAGTCGAGCAGGGATCAAGGAGGTTGGATGGGGCTTTGAGCAACCTGATCCAGTGGGAGGTGTCCCTGCCCGTGGCAGGGGGGAGAGGAACTGCATGGGCTTTGAGGTCCCTTCCAAGCCAAACCATTCCATGATCCTATGAAACCTCTGCCTTACCCGAGGTGCTGGGTCTTGACGTGCCGCTTGATGCCGACGATGGAGCGCAGGACCTTCCCGCAGCTCGGCCACAGGCACTTGTACATCACCTTCACTGAGTTCTGGGGGAGAGACAGTTCCTGTCACCCCCTACCCAGCAGCAACGTCCCCTCCGTGGGACACCAGCTCAGCCTGAGCCACCCCACTGGTGCTGGGGACCACCCCCCCATGGCACTGGCACCTTTCTCTTGCGCGGAGCGGGTTCATCGAGGAGAAAAGGGTCTGAGTCGGTCTCAAAGCCGTCGTCCGCCTGGGGGGAGCTCAGGGCCTCGCTGGAGTATTTGGGGCTGCCAGCGGGGTGTGGGGGCGAGGGGGTGGAGATCTCGCTGCCCCCACTCCAGTGCCCACTGGTGGTGCTGCTGCCGCTGTCCGAGACGTCGCCGCTCTCCTTCCAGGGATCGCAGGCCACCCGGGAGGCTGCAGGGAGGGGGCACACACTGCCACACTGCCACCCTCAGCTTGGGCCAACTGAACCCCTCCCCAGCCCCGAGGCTGGATGATCCACAACAACAGTTTGCCCTCTATCTTCTTTAAACTCGGCGAGACGAAACCTTTGCACCTTTGCTCAGTGCCAGCTCCCAGTCTGTGCCTGTTTATCCCTCCCCATCCTCCTTGGCACCAGTGCAACCCGGCGGGCACGGCGAGCACACGGCGAGCAGCCAGCACCGGGGCTCACACACATTTCCCACGGCTGCGGGCGGTTATTTTTATCCCTCCAGCTGGATTTGACTCCTCGGGAATGAAATCTAAAAAAAGGAGTGACCTGGTGGTGCTCCCCATCCCGGGACTCCTGTGTGGGGCTCCCCAGACCCCTTGGGATGGCTGTGGAGAGAAGGGTTACCCCCACCATGCTGCCAGGGGTGTCCCAGCTTGCTCAGCTCCAACTGGTGCCGTCACCCGTGGGCTCCACTGCTCCACAGCCACCCCCAGCCCAGTGCAGACCCTGTCCTGGCAGCTATTTGGCACCAGGCAAAGCACCTCTGGAGCAAACAAGAGCCCAAAGGGCAGAGCACATTTTTCCACATCTCCAGATGATGTTTTTTAACACCAATATGTATGTTTATGTTAAATGCACACTCACTGGGGAGGCTGCTATCGCCAGCAGGAGGGCTTTGCACCACGGGGCTGCAGGAGAGGCTCGTCAGCACCATGGCTGCCACCATCTCATCCATCTCCACAGCGGCGTCAGCTTTCCTGCACGGTGAGAGATGTGAAAGGCACAGAGGAAAAAAAGGAGCCACATACAGAATCATAGAATCATCTGGTTGGAAAAGACCTCTGAGATCATTAAATCCAACCATTCCTGTCCACTACTAAACCATGTCCCTGAGAAACCCATCTACCCATCTTTTAAACCCCTCCAGGGATGAGGACTTCACCACCTCCCTGGGAGCCTCTGCCAGGGCCTGAGAACCCTTTCAGTGAAGAATTTTTTCCTGATGTCCAATCTGACCCTGCCCTGGTGCAACTTGAGAGCATTTCCTCTCGTCCTGTCACCTGTCACTTGGGAGAAGAGACCGATGCCCACCTCACCACAACCTCCTTTCAGGCAGTTGTAGCCAGTGATGAGGTCTCCCGGGGAGCCACCAGGCTCCCAAAGGGCAGCACAACCTGCAGCAGCAGTGCAGTTTCCCTCCCACCACCTCCCTCTAAACTTTGAGCCATTTTTAAGTCATTGGAAAGGATGTTTTTCTCCCTATTTGGAGGGAAAAAAATGGAAAATCCCCTTAATCCTACATTTAACCATCCTCTGGATAATCCTGTGCTGGGAAGCTGGACATATCCCTGCTCTCTCTGCTGGTGTAAAACTAAGCATAAAAGCTTCTAGAGCCACCAAGAGCCCCTCTACCACCTGAGACAGCACCAGCTGAAGGCACAAACCTCTTGGGAACGTCGATATTGCTGGATACGGATCTCTGGAGCGCCTCGGCAGGGCCAGGAACGCCGACCGTGGGCAGGGTTGGGGGCTGGAGCGCGGCTGGCCACGTGTCCTGTGCCCTCCAGCACGCCTGCAGGCTCTGCTCTGGCAGAAGCACCTTCACCTTGTCGCTCAGCAGGTTGTGGTGCTCCACGAGGCTGCCACACTCCTGCCCGTTGTAGGTGACAAGGACCTGAGAACAGCAAGAAGGGTGGTTTGTCAGTGCCACCCGCAGCCCCGCTGCTCCCAAGGGATGTCCTGGTGCAGGATGAACGAGCCTTCACCCAGTGCAGGATCCCCCTCCTTCTCCTCCCACTCCAGAGGGTTTGGGGACAAAGGCAGAGCCTGTCCTGAAGGGCTTGGACTTCAGGATGCTGTCACGGCAAACTGGATGGATGTCAGGGCTCATCCCAACTCCACCACCGAGAGATCTGCTCTTCCCGGACACAAGCTTCCCAGTGGGACAGTGGTCACACCAGAACGATGGGATGTCATCCAGAGGGACTGGGACAGACTGAAGAAGTGGGGCTGTGAGCTTAGACATTAGGAAGAAATTCTTCATAATGAGGGTGGGGAGGCCCTGGCCCAGGTTGCCCAGAGAAGCTGTGGCTGCCCCATCCCTGGAGATGTTCAAGGCCAGGTTGGATGGGGCTTGGAGCACCCTGATCCAGTGGGAGGTGTCCCTGCCCATGGCAGGGGCTTAGAACTCGACAGGCTTTAAGGTCCCTTCCCACCCAAACCATTCTATGATTCTAGGAACTCCAGCAATCCCAAGCTGAGGGATTTCCTAAGCTGGCATCAGTTGCCCCTCTGAGCATCATGACTTTGGGTGGACTTTTCTCCAACAAATTTGTCTGCTTTGGCTTTGTTCTCACGTTGTTCTGCTGTAAGGACTCCCACAACCTTACACACTGGCAAAGTCTGTAGATAAAGGATTAAAAGCCAGAGTGGGATGGGAAAACAGAGGTTTCCTGGGCAAAGTGATCCTAAATTCACACTCTTCCTCCTTCAGGCAGGGGAAGGAGATGTGCAAACCTCACCTCCTCCACCTTCCCAGCGTCCCAACTCCTTCTGATGGGCAGTTTTCCACCACTACCACCCATGAGCCTATTTCTGTTAATGGAAATGTAGCTGTGTCAAAACACACTATGTGTGTCTCCAGTTATTTATAGGAACAGGAACATCTCTTTATGGAAGCACCACGAGTGTCATACGGGATGGAGATGTGCACTCAGCACCTGACTGGGGAGGAGCCTGCAGGACCATCTCAGGTGGGACCTCCAGCAAAAATACCAGGGTGGAAAAAGCCACACACAACAGGAGAAGGGTTAAAGGGGATCAGTACAAGGATGAGGACCCAGAAAACCCTGCCCTTGGTTTATGAAAATGAGGAGCAAGGCTTTTCCATGAACCACACTGGTTGTTGCAAGACGTGCGCTCATAACTTGACCAGGAAGGAGCCTGCAGGACCATCTCAGGTGAAACCTCTAGCACCAGGGTGGATAAAGCCTTCCATGGCAGGAGTAGGGCTAAAAGGGATCAGTACAAGGATGAGGACACAGAAAACCTTGACTCTGCTTTCCAAAACAAGGAGCAAGGCTTCTCCGTGAACCCCACCGGTTGTTCCAAGCCGTGCACAGCACAAGGAACCAACACCTCCTTCAGCTTTGCAAAGTCACCAGCACAGGTCCCGGCTGTTGCTGCGAGGTGAGGGCACACCATCACTATTTTTGTGCTGTTCCCAGCAGCAAAGCAAACAGGCAAAATCCTCCAGAGTAGGAGAAAACAGCCCTCAGTCCTGTGGCTAAAAAACACAGGGCAAGAGGAGCCAGGAAACCAAACAGGGGTCTTATTTACACTGCACTTCCCAAGCTCTGCCCAGAAAAGCTTTCACAGTTCTGCAGGTGGCAGCCAAGAACCAGGCTCTGCGTCAGCAGCCCACGGCTCCCCTTGGACAGTGCTGCTTGGCCAGGGATTAACCGCTCCGGTGGGATCGATAACGAGTGCTGTTCCCTGCCCCAGCCACATCCCGGCCAAGGGATCCCATCAGGAGTCCAGGGCACAAGAAATGGCAGGACCAGATGTTCTCTCCAGACAAACCAACGCACCTCAATCTTCCCCAAGAGGTTCCTCACCGTGGATGGCACAGAACCAAAGAATGGGTTGGGCTGGAAAGAACCTCAAAGCCCAACCAGTTTCACCCCCTGCCATGGGCAGGGACACCTCCCACTGGATCAGGGGGCTCAAAGCCCCATCCAGCCTGGCCTTGAACACCTCCAGGGATGGGGCAGCCGCCACTGCTCCGGGAAACCTGGGCCAGGGCCTCCCCACCCTCACAGGAAAATATTTCTCCCTAAGATCTCATCTCAGTCTCCCCTCTTTCAGACTAAAACCATTCCCCCTCATCCTGTCCCTGCACTCCCTGATCCAGAGCCCCTCTCCAGCTTTCCTGGAGCCCCTTTCAGTCCTGGGAGGTTGCTCTAAGGTCTCCCCACAGCTTTCTCTTCTCCAGGCTGAACAACCCCAAGTCTCTCAGCCTGTCCTTATAGCAGAGGGGCTCCAGCCCTCGGATCATCTCTGTGGCCTCCTCTGGATTCGCTCCAACAGTTCCACATCCTTCCTGTGCTGAGGACTCCAGAACTGGACACAGGTGAGACATGAGGTCTTACAGGCACAGAGTAGAGGGGGAGAATCCCTTCCCTCACCCTGCTAGTCCCACTGCTTTGGATGTAGCCGAGGACACTTTGGGCTGCAAGTGCAATGTTCACATCACTGACCCTCAATCCTGCAGCAAAACGCGGCTGAAGACTGAGCTCTGAGATATTAATATGGATTATGGGGAGACAGGGCAAGTTCATGGAAAAAACATCCACTGGGAGCCACTTCATGTATAGAAACCACCTCCTTTAGCCTCAGAAAGTTGGAGAACACTGGAGGAAGTGGCAGGTCTCCTTAACCTCTTTTCTGGAGACCTGCTTTTAGAATCATAGAATCATCTGGTTGGAAAAGATCTCTGAGGTCACCGAGTCCAATCCTACCTGTCCCCTTACTAAACCATGTCCCTCAGAAACTCATCTACACATCTTTCAAACACCTCCAGGGATTGTGACTCAACCACTTCCCTTGGCAGCCTCTGTCAGTGCCTAAGTGTCCTCTGGCTAGGACTGCAGACATCTCCTGGAGGATCTGCCGTGGTTCAAACCCACCAGGCACGACCAGGGCCAAGTGCACTAACGCCAGCACCCACTACCTTGGTAATTACAGATCCCCACTGCACCTTACATTAGGGGAGCTCCAGGAGTTTTATCCCCCCCAGAGCCAATCCCACCAGCCAAGGACACCAAGAGCCTCCTTACGTACCTGCTGCCCCTCGTGCAGCTGCTGGTGGCCGGGGCTGGAGAACCTGGATACCTGGCTGCTCTCCTCCACCGATGGCACGCAGGATCCATCCTCTCGTAGCGCCGTGTGGGCAGACATCTGGCCAAGCTCAGGCTGCAAGCTGGACATCTGGGTGGCCACCAGCACCCCGTCGGCCAAGGCCCCGGGGGCAGAGACGCGGGTGCCTAGCAGGGAGCGCTTCCCCAGGCGCCTGGACAGCACGCTTGCCATGTTGGACACACTGTGGAAGAGAGACACGGGAATGGTACCTCCAGCAGAGGATCATGATGTTCAACTGGTGTCTTCTCATCACCCTGGGAGCCAGGAAAGCAGCTCTCCACTGCTCCAGCACCAGCTTAGCCCTCAGGCCCCAAGACAACTCGGGGGACAGTGGTCTGCCTGAGCTCCTCCCACCCTCAGGGTCTTGTCTTTACGGTCATTTCTAAACCCCTCTGGGAAAAGAAAGATGCACAGCCCAAAGGAAACCCCGCAGACGTAGGCAAGACAGCCCTAGGAGTCCACATCTCCCTCTCAAGGTGCCACCAGCACATGGTCCCGAGGCCACCACAGCTATTCCTGCCCATCAGGGTGAAACCTGCCATCGGTGCTCTTCAACCTTGACCTCTAGACTTGGGTCCATGCCCAGCGCAGTCCTCCAGCTCCCCTGCTTGCACTGGTGGGGGCGGAAAGCTCTCTGGCAGTGAAACCTGGTGCCCCTTCTCAGCCTGCTCCCTGATGTTCCCCTTTCTGGACACTCTCGTGCTTTTGGGAAAGGTTTCTCCAAGCTCACAGCTCATGCCCAGCACTCCCAGCGACAAAACAGGAACATCTCCTGCCCTGCTTTGTTAGAAAAGGAAGAATTTGGAGCATTTTTGTCCTAAACTTCTTCTCTATAATCATCTTATACCTATTTTTGTCACCAAAACAGCTTCCCTTTCATGGCTCTGCTAGCAAGGCTACCCAGAGTGCTGCTTGCTTGGCTAATTTGTTTGGGTTTGTAGATTCTACTGCTGTTCTAAACTAAATAAGTGTTTACAGGTTTTCTTATAAGCAAGGGACACCCAGGCATGGGGACAGATGGTGCACCCAGCCCTAAGTCCAACAGCTCCAGCAGCACTCGCTGTCCTCCAATCCATCCTTCTCCATCCCATCCTCCTCCACTCCAACACTCTCTACAAGGAGTGTGGGAAGCAAGGATGCCCACTGCAGTAAGGCCAAAGGGTGACAGCACCCAAGGTTTGGGAGGAGGGAGAGGAGGCGAGAGGCTCAGTGCAATCCTGTCGCACCCAAAAAGTCACGTGCTTTCACACCACCACCAAACCTGTCACCTCTGCCACGCTGCCTGGGCTTGTCAGCGAGTGCCACCCAGCCAGTGGTGCCAGTCGTGTGTTTGTTGGGTGTCTGGGTTGGAAAGTCGCTCCTCCCAACCCTCCAACCATCCCAGGAAGGGTTACTCCTAACCACGTCCCGTTTCAAAGGACACCCAAGATTTACAAGCGGTTTTATGAATAACCGTACACGCTCAGCGTGTCCTCCCTGAGCAGAAAATTAACAGGAGCCATAAAGAACAGAGCAGGAAGAGAAGGATCAGGTGCAAAACAGATAGAGCCGTGCCAGGGAGAGCTCCTCGTGCCAGGGCTGCCCGTCCCACAGCGCATGGGACTTCGCTGCCATCACCGCCTTCCCTCCGGAGCAGGATCAAAGAGGCCGCAGTGCCATGCTGAGCCGCTCCCCTGGCTTTCCTCTCATCTTGTCCTGCCCATGGAATACACAGGACTTGGCAGCGTATGGGCATCGCCAGGGGATGCTCCTGAGCCCACTCCATCTCACAGCATCTTTCTTCCATGGTGCAACACATTTTCTGATGACCACAAGCGACCTGGCCAAGCATCTCTGCTCCCAAATCCCTTATATACACATAAGAGACTTGACTTCTCATCCAAAAGGAGACCATAAGGCAGCGGTTTGCCTCAAATCACGGAATGGTTTGGGTCAGAAGGCACCTTAAAGCCCATCCAGTTCCAACCCACGGGCAGCAACACCTCCCACTGGATCAGGTTGCTCAAAGCCCCATCCAACCTGGCCTCCAGGGGCAACCACAACTTCCCTGGGCAACCTGTGCCAGTGTCTCCCCACCCTCATCGTGAAGAATTTCTTCCTAATGCCTAATCTAAATCTTCCCCCTTACAATTTAAAGCCATTCGAACCCCAGAGCTGTGGGAAAGCCCCTCCACCTCGCCAAAAGGAATTAACCACCAGACCACGTTTCCTCCTGCATCACCTTCAAACCACACTCTCAGCTATCCTGGGCACTGGGGGGTTGGGAACTGCCCTTCCAAGTTTTCACGCAGCCACGGCGTAGAAAACAGTGCCAAATCTACGCTGCCTCCCCGACGGTCGGCACACACCGGTTCCAAGGCAACGTTTGGCCAACACCCAGGTGTGGGAAGGGCAGCGCCGAAGGTGGGAGGCTGCTTCTCATTTCCTTCAGGGTTTCATTTCGCCTTCCCTTTCCTTCCTCCCCAGCCAAGGGTGGGAAGAACGAGAGAGGCGTGCGCACGCCTGCAACCAGGAGAAGGAAAACCCTCCCAAACCCCAATTTTTGGAGCAACATCTGCTTCCAGCAGACCTTCGAACGCCGGATCCCACTTCGACGCTCAGCCCCGCAGTCGAGGCTGCCAAACCAACGCCGGAAAAACCTTTCCCTCCGTGCTCCAAAACACAAAGCAAGAAGAGAAGCGGGAGCTGGGAGAGCGTCAGCGGCGCAGGCGGAGCTGGGAGGCCACGCTGCTGCCGCTGTGCGCCCTCCCAGCTGTTAGCAATCACGCGCCGCAGGGGTCAGAGCCGGCACAGATCCCAGATTATTTCTTGCTTCAATGCCGGGCGTGTATTTTGGACGGCGTTTTTCCAGCTCTCGTTGGGGAAAGAAAACGTCAGCCCTTGCGCCTACCGGCGTTGCCGCTGCTGCCGGCCGAGGGAAGCCGGGTTTTGGGAAAGCAAACAAGGAGCGCTTCGTTTAGGAAGCGGCGAAGGTCGGGGGGCAAAGTGGGAAGGGTGTCCTGGCTGCTGTTTGTCCAGGGCTTGCTGAGAGGATGGCAGCTCCTGCACCCCTGGTGCTTCACAAACTGGACTGCCAGCAAAAATCCCCACCTCAGAGTGTGTGTAATTACACATACCCCATTTTTTCCTGGTTTTGGGGACATAAATTCCCTCAAAACCAGCCTAACTTCTGCCACAGCCCCCCACACCATGGATGAACAACCCAGACCACAAAGTCTACTCTATGAGAGACCCCAAATGCTGCAATATCTGATAATAAACACAGGGGTTTATGTTTTGGGGAGAATGAATTAATAGATTCATGGAATGGTTTGGGCTGCAAGGGAACTTAAAGCCCATCCAGTTCCAACCCCCCTGCCACGGGCAGGGACACCTCCCACCAAAAGCGGTGTCAAAAGTGAGATAACTGCATAATGCCACAATAACTGATAATAAATCCCAGTCTTTCGTGTTCTCTTCTACCTTGCAGTTTCCAAAAAGCCCCTTCTCATCCAAGAACACCCAAAAGCCCTTTACAAACCACACTCCAGCCCCAAGCCCGGCAGCACATGTGACCAGGAAACCAGATACCACATGGAGTGGTTTGGAAAGTTTGGGCCTTTATTAAATAAAGGCAGCGACACAGATCTACCGACCCCACAACAGAGCCAAACCCATCTGCAACCTAACCTGCACAGACAATAACACACAAGAGGTATTTGCCCCCTTCCCAAAGAGTTTTCCCCTACTCCAAACTCTGTGCTCACAGTTGGGCTACGCCTGTAGACGTGTCAACGCGGGGCTGCAACGCGTCACCACGGGGCTGCATCACAGCCCCGCCGGCACCACCGCAAAGGGCTCGGTGACCCTCGTTCAGCGCCAGCATTCGCTGCTGCTGCTGGGTGATTCCGGAGAAAAAAGCCTTCAGAGGATGCCTGAAAATGCCTAAAAACACAGGCGGGAATGCCGGCACAGGCAGAGTGACTTCTCCAGGCATTGGCGTGCTGGGAGCCGAGGGCAGCCAGGAAGGAAAGGGAGGGAGTTTATTGCTTTCTTGAAGTGGTGCCGGAGGGAGGATGACTTGGAGCCAGCGTGCCGCTAGCGGGATGAGCGTGCGGCGGGAGACAGGACATACGTGTGCATGGAATATGGGGAAGATGGCAGGGAAGGAGGAGAAGAAGGAGGTGTTTGTGCCCAGGCCTGAAACGGAGGGCGGCACCAGGCAGGACACGTGTGTGCGGGGCGGGGGACACGCATGGGGAAAGGGGGGGACACACGCACATGCACTGGACAAGCTGGGAGGTGGGGCTGCACTGGAGGAGAGGAGGAAGGCTGGACACGGGGGGGGGGGGGCGCACGCACCGGGCGGGGGGCGTGGCAGGCACCGGGTTTGGGGGGGTGGGGGGAGCATGCACCGAGCATGGGGGGCAACGGGTTGCACGGGGGGGGGGGGGGCTTTGCAGGCACTGAGGACAAGGCGGGGGAGGAAAGCACCGGGTGCGGGGGAGACACCAGCCAGAGGTGGAAGAGGTTGCACCGGGAGTGCTGTGCACCCACCAGGCAAAGGGACAAGATGTTGCACCGGGGGGGGGGCTGAGCATGCACCGGGTAGAGGAGCAAGGGGTTGCATCGGGGGGGCTGTGCAGGCACCGGACACGGGGGTGGAAAGGGTTGCACCGGGGGGGATGTGCACTCAGCCGGCAGGAGTGGGGGAAACATACCGGGAAAAAAGGGGGGCATTATGGGCAGGAGCCGGGCGCACACACCGGGCAAACCCCGGTAGGAGGGGTTGCACTGGGGGGGGGGGGGGGGGGGGTAGGAAGGGATTGCACCGGGCAGAGGGGGAAGGGGTTGCACCGGAGGGGTTGTGCATGCACCGGATGGGAAGGAAGGGATTGCACCGGGCAGGGGAAGGCTGTGCATACACCGGGGGTCTGTGGGGGTGCATACACTTGGGGGGAGTGTGCATGCACCGGGGGAGCTGTGCATGCACCGGGGGAGAAGGAAAGGATTGCATCGGGCACGGCGGGGGGGGGAGGGAGAGCTGTGCATGCACCGTGTAGGGGTGGAAAAAGGGGTAGCACCGGGGGGGACTATGCATGCACCGGGTGGGGAGGAAGGGGTTGCACCGGCTGGAAGGAGGGGCTGTGCATGCAGCAGGCGTGGGGGGGTGCACGGGACTGTGCACGCCCGGGGGGCCGGTAGGGACCCGGGGAGGGGGGGGGGGGCTGTGGGGTGTTGCTGAGCCGGCTGCCCCCCCTCGGGCAGGGGTGTGTGTGGGGGGGGGTCGCCCAGCGCTTACCTCGGCTCGGCAGCCCCGTCCCCGCCGCTCACGTACGCGCAGCCCCGGGCTGGACCCGCCGGGCGGGGCGGGGAGGGGGCGGGACCGCCGCTCCCGCGCGCGGGTTCTTTATTAATAGCATTTTTGGGGCTTTTTTCCCCTTGTTTCTTTCTTTTTGTTTCCCCCGGCGATACGAGTCTGAGGGAGGGGGGAGAGAAGGAGGGGAGGGATGCGGGCTCGGGGAGTGGGGGGGAATGCCCCGCTACTCACAGCGCTCGGGGAGCCCCGCTGCACCCCTCGCCGCCGGCCGGGTTAAAGCTCCCGGGGCCGGCCTGGTGTAAACAACCTCCCCACATGCTCGGCCCCTTCCTGCGCATTGGCTCCGCCGCCGCCTTTAAATGCTACGCCCCCACCGCACGGCCCCGGCTCGGGGGATGCCGCGCTGCCTGCCCTGCCCGCCCGGGGGAGGGAAAGGCGGGCACGGAGACGGGGGAGTGGGTCCCCAGACGGGGACCCCGCATCCCGTTCCACCTCCCTCGGGTTCACCCCACATACACTCTTTCCTTGGGCTCCCTCTCGTTCCTCGCCCGGGTTTCCTCCGCATCCCCGCCCTCCCTCACATCCCCTCCGCATCTCTCTCTTCCCCGGGCTCCCCCGCATCCCCGCCCTCCCTCGCATCCCCGCCGCATCTCTCTCTTCCCCGGGCTCCCCCGCATTCCCCCATTCCCCGGGCTGCCGCCCGTTCCCTTCCCGGGCTGACCCGTGTCCCGTTTTCTCCCTAGGCTCCCCGTGTCCCTCCTTCTCCCTGCTCTCCCCTCGTTCCTCGTCTGGACTCTTTCACATCCCTCCACATCCCCGGGCTCCCCCGCGTTCCTCGCCAGGGTTCCCCCATCTCCCCCCTTTCCCTGGGCTCCCTCACATCCCCCCGCATCCCTCCCTTCTCCGGGCTCGCTCCTGTTCCTTTTCCGGGTTTCCCTGCATCCATCCTTTCCTCAGGCTATCCGCATTCCCCCCTTCCCAGGTCTCCCACACACCCCCCACTTCTCCCTGGGCTCCATCCCCAGGGCTCCCCCCGCGTCCCTTCCTTCCCCCTCGCCTCTTCGCATTCCCCGTTTCCCGTTCTCCACGTTCCTCGCCCAGGCTTCTTCCCCCGCATCCCGCCCCTCCTCCCTGGGCTCCCCCCATTCCTCGCCCGGACTCCCCCACATCCCCCCTTTGTACCCCCCTTCTCCCCGGGCTCCCCTCATTTCCGAGGCTTCTCTGCATCCCTCCCCTTCTCCCTGGGCTCCCCGTGTCCCCTCTTCTCCAGGTTCCCCCCTATTCCTCGCCTGGACTCCCCCACATCCCCACGAGCTCCACTCTTTCCAAGCAGGCAGCACTCCCACTCTCCCCACCCACTTTCCAAAGCTGTTTTGGCCCAAAAAGCTTTTTATTTGAAGTTTTTTATTTAAATTCTTCTCAGCTGTGTCCTTTGGGGCTGCCCCCTGCCAAGGGACAGGCAGTTCGGGGGGGTTCCACATCCTCCCCATCTGCATCTAATGGGCCCCACCACTAATTTCTCTTAATTATAGAATTGTGAAGATTGGAAAAGCCCTCCAGGACCATCCAGTCCAAGCATCAGCCCAACACCATCGTGCCTGCTTCATCAGGAGGGGACAGTACGATGACCACAACCCAAGTCCCCCCGGTACAACCAAACACAAACCTGGAAGGTTTTGATTCAGAGTGGCTTCACCGGTCTTGCCAAGTGTTCAGAAATATGGGAGAATTAATTTAGTGCCAGCAGCATTCGTTTAGGAGTTTATTTTGGTTTTGGGCACTGAATTTTGCTCCTCAAAGCTTCAGCTTTGGGTTCTCCACCACAAAAAAATCCCACTTTTGCTGCTTGTTCCCTTATGGCCAAGCTGTTGGACAAACACAGTGGCCAATGCAACATGTTTGGGCTTTATTTGGGACTCTCCCCAAATTCCAAATACTGATTAATTCCCCCCAGGATAAAAACCATGACAGCCACTCACTACAATCGCCTTTAAAACCCCAGCACCGGCAAGGCCATTGTTTCAATGTGTGACAGTGAGCGGAGATGAGTGTTGGGCCTTCTGCCAGCACCACAAATGTGGAGTTTTAGCACCAACACAGACAAAACAGCTCGGGTTCTGCTGCGGTTTTCCAGGTGGTGGGTCCTGCACTTGGGTCACACCAACCCCATGCAGTGCTCCAGGCTTAGGGAAGAGTGGCTGGAAAGCTGCCTTGAGGAAAAGGGCCCTGTGGGTGCTGATGAACAGTGGCTGAACAGGAGGCAGCAGTGGCCCAGGGGGGCAAGAAGGCCCCCAGCACCTGGCTTGGCTCAGCCCTGGGGTGGCAGCAGGAGCAGGGCAGGGATCGTCCCCCTGCACTCAGCACCTGGAATCCTGGGCTCAGGGTTGGGCCCCTCCCTCCAAGAAAGCCCTGGAGGGGCTGGAGCGCGTCTGGAGAAGGGAGCGGAGCTGGGGAAGGGTCTGGAGAACAGGGGTTGTGGGAGCAGCTGAGGGACCTGAGGCTGTTTAATCTGGAGGAGGCTGAGGGGAGACCTCATCACCATCTACAATTGCATGAAAGGAGGTTCTAGTGAGGTGGGTGTTGATCTCATCTCCCAAGTGACAGGTGATAGGACAAGAGGAAATGGCCTCAAATTGCACCAGGGGAGGTTCAGATTGGACATCAAGAAAAATTTCTTCACTAAAAGTGTGGTCAAGCACAGTGCAGAGGCTGCTAGGGAGGTGGTGGAGTCCCCATCCCTGGAGTGGTTTAAAAGCCACGTAGATTAGGTGCTCAGGGATCTGGTTCAGTAGTGACAGGGATGGTTGGACTCTGAAAGGCCATTTCCAACCAAGCGATTCTATGATTTCAAGGTCAATCGTTGGGACAAGAACGTGTTATCACCTACTCGTTGTGTAGAAAATGAAGCCTGCCTTGTCCATGTGAAGATTCAAGTATTCCTGAATGTACATTTTGTCCAGTAAAAATAAAGTACCTTCACCAAAGCACCAAAACAGGAGCCAAAATCTTCTGCTTAGAATCACAGAATCATGGAATGGTTTGGGTTGGAAGGGACTTCAAAGGCCATCCAGTTCCAACCCCCCTGCCATGGGCAGGGACACCTCCCACTGGATCAGGGTGCTCAAAGCCCCATCCAACCTGGCCTTGAACACCTCCAGGGATGGGGCAGCCACCACTGCTCTGGGCAACCTGGGCCAGGGCCTCCCCACCCTCACTGTGAAGAATTTCTTCCTAATCTAAATTTTCCCTCTTCCAATTTAAAGCCGTTCCCCCTTGTCCTGTCACTCCAGGCTCTTGGAAAAAGTCCCTCCCCAGCTTTCCCTTTGGGTACTTGGAAGGTTGCTATGAGGTCCCCCCACAGCCTTCTCTTCTCCAGGTTGAACAACCCGAGTTCTCTCAGCCTGTCCTGATAGCAGAGGTGTTTCAGCTCTCGGATCATCATTATAGCCCTCTCTGGAACCATTCCAACAGTTCCATATCCTTCTTACACTGGGGATTCCAGAACTTCCATCAATTCTCCTAAATTTCCTCCCAATCTGTGCAGACTTGGGTCTTGAAGTCACCTCAATCCCTGTTCAGATGACAAGCAAGTTATTACGTATGCAGTTGAGGGCAGGTGCCTATAAAATCCCTAACCCAGGGATTTGATGTACGTTGGGAATTGGTTTTGCCTTCCTTTGGCCTCACAAGGAGCCATGGCTGCCCCTCATCTCTCGTGGGTGTTGGTCTCTTCTCCCAGGTGACAGGAGATAGGATGAGAGGAAATGGCCTCAAGTTGCACCAGGGCAGGGTCAGATTAGACATCAGAAAAAAATTCTTCTCCAACAGGGTTCTCAGGCACTGGCAGAGGCTGGAGGTGTTTAAAAGACAAGTAGATGAGGCGCTCAGGGATCTGGTTTAGTAGAAGATAGGTATGGCTGGACTTGATCTCAAAAGACCTTTTCCAACCAAGCAATTCTATGATCTCTTCATAGCTTCCCTCTCATCTCTCCATGGCTGCCCCTCACCCACAGCCACCCCTCATCTCCTCGTAAGGTGGCCCCTCATACTGCATGGCCACCACCCCTTATCTCCTGCCACAGCAGCCTCTTCCACCCCATGGCCATCAACCCTCACAGCAACCACCATCTCCCCTCAGGGGTGCCCTTTACCTCCCCATGGTCATCCTCATCTCTCCACATAGCCGCCTCTCATGTCCCCATGGCCACCCCTCATCTCTCCTTATGATCTTCCCTCACAGCCATCCCTCTCTGCCATGGTTGCCCCTCAGCACTATCCACTATCTATGGCCACCCCTCTTCTCCCTGTGGCAACCCATCATCTCTCCCCATGGCTGCTGCCCCTCATTGCTCATCTCCCTTCGTGGCTGTCTCCCCTTGTGGCCACCACTCACCTCCCAACATGGCCACCGCCCCTCACTCCTCATGACCACCTTCATCTCCCCACGTGGCCATGGCCCTTCACCTCTATGGCCACCCTCATGGCCACCGCCCCTCACACCTCATGGCCACCTTCATCTCCCCTCATTACTGCTACTGCTTCTCACTCATTGTGGCCACCCCACAGCTCCCCACACGGCCATCGCCCGTCACTCCTGATGACCACCCTTATAGTCCCTCCTGGCCACTGCTCCTCACCCATTGTGGCCACGTTCATCTCCACACATGGCCACTGCTCCTCACCCATTGTGGCCACCTTCATCTCCCCACATTGGCCATTACCCCTCACTCCTGATGACCACCCTCATAGTCCCTCCTGGCCACTGCTCCTCACCCATTGTGGCCACCTTCATTACCCCACATGGCCACTGCCCGTCTCTCCTCATGTTCACCCTCATGGCTACTGCTCCTCACCCATCGTAGCCACCCCGCATCTCCTCCCTCATGGCCACCGCCCCTCACTCCTGATGGCCACACTCATCTCCTCTCATGACTACTGTCCCCTACCCCTGTGGCTGCCCCTCATGGCCACCTCTCACGTCCCCATAGCCACCTCTTGTGGCCTCATCTCCCATATGATGTCCCACCCAAGGGACGCTCCTCATCTCCCCTTGGTGCCCCTCATCTCTCCACGCAGCCACCTTTGACGTCCCCGTGGCCACCCCTCATGGCTGCAGCCCCTCACTCCTTGTGGCCACCCCTCATCATCTCCCCACACTCCCATGGCTGCCCCTCTTGGCTGTCCCACACTCCCCATTTCCCCTCAGGGCTCCCCCCCCACCACTGTCATGGCCGCCCCTCCCTCTCCCTCTCCCCCCTCCCGCCCGCCCCCGGCTCTGGCGGGAACGGCGCGTGCCCCCTCGCCCCCCCCCGCCCTGACTACGTGCAGTTCCCCACGTGGCGCCCGCGCGCGCCCCCCGGGCCAGGGAACAGCGCAGCCCGCCCGGCACGTTCAGCGCCCCCGTCCGCGAGCGGGGGCGGGGCGGGGGCGGGGTCTAGCCAATCAGCGTGCGGCAAGCGAGCCGGAACGACCAATCATAAAAGGAGGCGGCCGCGCCGCGGCCAATAGGAGCGAGGGAGGGCGGTGGTGGGCACGCCCACTCGGTGCCCCCTTGTGGCCCTGCGGGGCGGGAAGTGGCGTGGGGTGGGCAGCGCCTCTGGGCTCAGTCACGGGTGTCAGGGAATCGTGGAATTCTTGTTTGGAAAAGCTCTTTGAGCTCGTCGTGTCCAACCATACCCGTCCACCACTATAAAATGAATTTTCCGTCTTTTTGGAGCTTTTCTCAGCTGTCTTCTGAGTATTTTTATTTAAAAAAAGAGAAACGAGAAAAAAACCCTTTAAAAATAAAAATACGAGTGTGAAATGTAATGTTTACAGCAGCAATGTGAAATCCATTTTATAAGAAGTAAAAAGAAAAGTTCCCTGGGTAGCTCACCGGCGCTTGAGTTGTCATAAAATCACAGAATCACGCGGTTGGAAAAGACCTTTGAGATCATCGAGTCCAACCGTCCCTGTCACTGCTGAACCAGATCCATGAGCACCTAATCTGCCCAGCTTTAAAACCCCTCCAGGGATGGGGACTCCACCACCTCCCTGGGAGCCTCTGACAGGGCTTCACTCTTTCAGTGAAGAAATTGTTCCCAATATCCATTTTAAACCTCCCCTGCCACAACTTGAGGCCATTTCCTCTTGTCCCATCGCTTGTTAACTTGGGAGCAGAGACCAACACCTACCTCACACCTTTCCAGGAGCTGCAGAGAGCCATGAGGTCTCCCCTCAGCCTCCTCTTCTCCAGACCAAACCCCCCCAGGGCCCTCAGCCGCTCCCACAACCCCTCTTCTCCAGACCCTTCCCCAGCTCCGTTCCCTTCTCCGGACACACTCCAGCCCCTCAAAGTCTTTCTTGGAGTGAGGGGCCCAAAACTGAACCCTAGTTCAGTGGAAGGTTGGTCCTTCCCAACCTTAATGATTCTGTGATTCTGTAGTTGTACCTGTATAAGGTCCATATTTAGAGAGCTGGTATGGGTGTAATATTACATACAGCGTTTAATAACACAGTGAAAGCAGCACGTGTGTGATCCACTGCCTAAATATCCCAGATCCCTACCCAGACCTGGGCAGCTCGTTCCTTTAAACAGTGATAAAGTCTTATGTGTTCATAAAGCTCGTGGATGCATCACTGTACCTGACCCCTGAACGAGATGATCCGTGGCTGTTTTTGGAGTTGATGTCCTGTGGCATCTCTGCTAAGGTTGTGAGCAATCGTGGTGGCTCTGATGATGAGTGCCCATGTTGCAGGAGCAGCCTTTGAAATCCTTCACTGAGATCATTTCATGTAGGGTGGAAAGCTTTTCCGTGGTTAATAGTCCACTTTTAATCGAGATGGCATCCACCTATCATGTTTAATAGCACTAATGCACCTCTAATCCATTAATTTCTTTAGTCCCTTTTTGAACCCTTTTGATTCGCTTGGTCTCCACCACGTCCTGCCCCCACAGGTTCACCAGGGCGATGCCTTATGTGAAAAATATCCTTCCTTTTATTTGCCTGGGAATATTCTTCAGTGTCTCCAGCTTCTGTGTCAGGTGTTTACTGCCCAATTATTCCTTCGCTGGCCCTGCAGTAGTCTTTATCAGGTTCTCCCTGCCCCACCAATCATGTCCTTCACAGATTTCTGCTCTTCCTTTGCACAGAAGTGACTTCTCCCTCTGATTAAACCATGATAACCCTTCACTGTGGCAGTTTCACTTAAGCTTTCAGAGACAGGATGACCGGATCAACATCAGTCATCAAAGTGTGGTACAATGCAGATTTAGGCACCGGCCTAATGATGTTTATGATTTTGGTTCCCATTTCTTTCCTAACAGCTGCCAACATTTGATGTGACTACTGCTGAGTGTTAAGCTGATCTTCTCCAACAACTATTGACAACCACCCTCAAATCTTTTTTCCTGGAAGGTAACAGCTGATTTAGAGCCTGCGACTCACTCTATGCGTATGATTATGTATAATGCGTCAGAAGAAGTGTGACCAGCAGGTCGAGGGTGGTGATTCTGCCCCTCTGCTGCGCTCTGGGGAGACCCCACCTGGAGCCCTGGGTCCAGCTCTGGAGTCCTGAGCACAGGAAGGACCTGGAGCTGTTGGAGCGAGTCCAGAGGAGGCCACAAAGATGATTTGAGGGCTGGAGAACCTCCCATCTGAGGACAGGCTGAGAGAGTTGGGGTTGTTCATCCTGGAGAAGAGAAGGCTGTGGGGAGACCTTAGAGCAGCCTCCCAGGACTGAAAGGGGCTCCAGGAAAGCTGGGGAGGGGCTCTTTATCAGAGAGCAGAGGGAAAGGATGAGGGGAAGTGGTTTGAAGCTGAAAGAGGTGAGATTGAGATGAGATCTTAGGAAGAAATGTTTTGCTGTGAGGGTGGGGAGGCCCTGGCCCAGGTTTCCCACAGCAGTGGTGGCTGCCCCATCCCTGGAGGTGTTCAAGGCCAGGTTGGATGGGGCTTGGAGCTCCCTGATCCTGTGGGAGGTGTCCCTGCCCATGGCAGAGGAGTGGAACTGGATGGACTTTAAGGTCCCTTCCAACCCAAACCATCTATGATTAGCATAATTTTTCCCAGATGTGTTTCTTACTGACATTAAGCCACATCTGCCCCTGTGTCTCCTCATTGCGCACGCTGTGAGGTCCTTTCCCTGGTTTCAGGCACAGTTATTTGGGGTAATTTTGCCCTTAACCACTGTCACCTCACTGCTCACTCCCAGATCAGATCTTGTAATGATTTGTTGAAGAACAGATCACCCAGTCCAGATCCACAAGGGATCCCGTTATCCTCTTGCCTTGGGGAATGGACACAACACTCGTTATTTCTACCCTTGCTTTCTCAAAATTTTTAAACCAATTGTCTACAACAGAGATTTCTTTTCCCACAAAACCTTGATCTCTTGGAATTCGACAAGGAATCTTCGTGAATCTCCATGAGCCTCTAAGTGAAAAATCCCAATTAAAAATATTTCATGATGGTTTAGCCCATTTTGTGCCAGAAGAATGAAGAAATGCTAATTTCTGTGTGTTCTTTTTCCCTCTTTGTGTAGCATTCCCAACATTGCGATGTATGCAATGTAACACACCCGATTTCTTAATTAATTGTGCAACATTTTAAAACAGAGGAGAGAAAAAACACAATGGAAAGAAAAATTCCATACATAAAATGAACCCAATATCCACATGATGACCATTAGTCACAGCTTTAATTGCAATTAATATTAAATGTTACTTTGAATCCAGAAATGCTGAGGAGTTGAGTAAATTTGGCTTGGTTTTACCCACCCACTGCTTTTCCTGGCATTTTGCTTTGGCCTCTGTCCCTCGACCTCAAGAGATTATTCATTTCTGAATACACGAGCTCAGGATAAACGGCTTAACCGACATTTCAAATCTATTAATATCATCCTTTTTGTTTTGATAGGAGATGAATCAGAGCCAAGACACCAACACCAAATTAACCAAATAAACAGGAGGGTTTTTACTAGTATTTCCTGTGTTGCCATTATAAAGGACCATGATCTGGGCAGCTCCAGACTGGGAAAATCCAGAGCTCAAAGTTGCTAATTCTTGCACTTTTTGGAATGGGATGTTTTTCAACGCCTCGTCTCATGGGGAAAACATTTAGGGAGGAGTAATTTAGTGACCATGCTTTTGAAGAAAAGCATGGACCCGAGGGAATGGCAGCAAGATGGGCCAGGGGAGGGTTAGGTTGGATATCAGGAAGAGGTTCTTCCCCCAGAGGGTGGTGGAGCACTGGAACAGCTCCCCAGGGAAGCAGTCACAGCCTGACAATATTCCAGAAGCGTTTGGACAACGCCTTCAGACATGTGGTGTTAAAGTTGGGGTTGTCCTTGCAGGGGCAGAATTTGGACTCAGTGATCCTTGTGGGTCCCTTCCAACTCAGGACATTCAATGATTCTTCTTCCTAAGAGGCATCCTCCACAAGTTTGGCTGCTGCCCTTTGGGTTTCCTGAGACATGGAAGCACGTCTTTCTGACAGCTACTCTACTTGACTTACACAAGTCAACCCATCCATCATTGCTCATTGCCCTCCTTCCCAAATCCAGTGTTGACAACTGCCCTCAAAGTTTCAAGGCACAGGCACTCACTGAAGTCACATCCTGTCAAGGCCATCTGGGAAACCACACTTCTTCTCCAGTTTGTGGAGTGTTTCGTCCTGCAAGACCTCAGAGCTTGTCAGCACTGCTAGATTGGCTGTCAGAAGGGAGGAGCCTCTGTGGTGGCACATGGTGTCCGTCTAAAATGGACACGACATCATCTACAAGGGTTGCTTTCAGAAAACCCTTGTTCTTGTGCAACACCTGAACACCTGCTGTATTGGTGCACGTGCAGGGAATATTTTCCTAAAATCCTGGCCTTAAGAGAAATCAAGGAGTGCAGGGACAGGACGAGGGGAATGGTTTGAAGCTAAAAGAGGGGAGATTGTGAGGAGATCTTAGGGAGAAATGTTCTCCTGCGAGGGTGGGGAGGGTCTGGCACAGATTGCCCAGAGCAGTGGTGGCTGCCCCATCCCTGGAGGTGTTCAAGGTCAGGTTGGATGGGGCTTTGAGCAACCTGATCCACTGGGAGGGGTCCCTGCCATTTGGAACTGGGTGGGCTTTGAAGTCCCTTCCAATCCAAACCATTCTATTATTCTATGATTTATAAGGATTTACGAACAATCAATGGATCCAGAGCTGTTGCAGTAAACATTGTGTGGTCTGGGGAGAAGGGAAGCAGGCATCCACGAAGAATAATTTACCTGTTTATTGCTTTAATGGGAAATAGTCCCAGCTTTCTTTCTTTTATATTTTTCAGCAAACCTGTTATTCATAGAATCAGAATCCTAGAATGGTTTGGCTTGGAGGGGACCTTAAAGCCCAACCAGTTCCAGTCCTTCCCAGCAGACCAGGCTGCTCAAGACGCCATCCAACCTGGCCTTGAACACTTCCAAGGAGGGGACAGCCACAGCTTCTCTGGACAACCTGTTCCAGTGTCTCCCCACCCTCAACGTGAAGAATTTCTTCCCAATGTTTAACCTAAATCTTCCCCCTTCCAATTTAAAGCTGTTCCCCCTCGTCCTATCACCCCAGGCCCTTGGAAAAAGCCCCTCCCCAGCTTTCTTGCAGACCTCTTCAGGTACTGGAAAGCTGCTCTGAGGTCCCCCCAAAGCCTTCTCTTCTCCAGGCTGAACAACCCCAACTCTCTCAGCCTGTCCTCACAGCAGAGGGGCTCCAGCACTCGGATCATCCTTCTTATACTGGGGATTCCAGAACTGGATACAGGACTCCAGGTTGGATCTCAGTGCAACATGCCTGTTCCAGTCTCCGACACGAATGCTGTTGGTCCAGTCCTGATGCCCTTTTAACACAGTTTTGCCAGTTCTCATGTTCTTGGACATGGAGCAGGACATTGGGAGGTGCTTGAAAAGATGATCCGCAGAGCCGCGTACGGCCAAGCGCAACGTGATGTCGGGAAGGCTTTCTGCAACGCAGTTACTCACAGTGCCTCACGTGAGCAGGGGGACCCGGGAAAGCTCTGCGGAGGCGGTGGGGTTCGTCACGTCAGCATCCACAGAGGAAGTGCTGACCCACACACGTCCTGCAGCTCTCAGCTGCTGCTGTGTCGTTTCCAAGGAAGATGGTGATCCCTGGCCGTGATTCCTGGTTGTGCAATTCAGCCGTTCGCAACAGTGCTTCCTTCCAAACGCCCTCCGGGCTCTTTTCCACGTTATAAACAAAACAGCCTGCAACATTTCATGCAGAAGGCAGAAAGTGATATCCTGAATGCTCACCCTTTTCATGGAAACCTGGAAACAGCACTTGGTAGCGCTTTGGTGGTGCGTCTCGGCAGAGCTATCTCAGATGAAGCAAACTGCAAGGAGGAAGCGTGTTTTAAAAAGACAGTGTGTGCTTTTTTTCATAGAATCATGGGAAGGTTTGGGTTGGAAGGGACCTCAAAGCCCATCCAGTTCCAACCCCCCCGCCATGGGCAGGGACCCCTCCCACTGCATCAGGGGGCTCAAAACCCCATCCAACCTGGCCTTGAACACCTCCAGGGATGAGGCAGCCACAGCTCCCCTGGATAACCTGTTTCAGTGTCTCCCCACCCTCATCGTGAAGAATTTCTTCCTGATGTCTAGTCTAAATCTTGCCCCTTCCAATTTAAAGCCATTCCCCCTCATCCTGTCACTCCAGGCCCTTGTACAAAGTCCCTCCCCAGCTTTGCTGGAGCCCCTTCAGGTACTGGAAGACCACTCTGAGGTCCCCCCCCAGCCTTCTCTTCTCCAGGCTGAACAACCCCAACTCTCTCAACCTGTCCTCATAGCAGAGGTTCTCCAGCACTTGGATCATCTTTGTGATCTCCTCTGGACCTGTTCCAACATTTCCATATCCGTCTTAAGTTGGGGATTCCAGAACTGGACACAGGGCTCCAGGTGAGGTCTCAGAGTGGAGCAGAGGGGGAGAACCCCCTCCCTTGCCCTGCTGGCCACGCTCTTTGGATGCAGCCCAGGACATGGTTGGTCTTCTAGGCTGTGAGTGCCCATTGCCAGCTCATGTCAAGCTCCTCATCAATCATCAGCCCTCTTTCTGGGGGGGTTAATTTCAAAATTAATAAGGGAGTTTGGCTCCTTGTCCATATATGGAGCAATAAAGGGCTCCCCAGCTGTTTATGCTTCGTGGCACAGCTGTGAGGAGCGCTCAACACAGCCTGGCAGCACTCGGGATTTCCAGTTGTAATACAAAAAAGGAAACAGGAAAGAATGATATAAACAATGGTAACGAAGCCCGTGCTGGCTGGAGGCTCCGACCGGCGCTGCCGGCACCCCAGACACACTCCTCCTCTCCATCTGACTTTCAGAGGGGGCTGTGGAAGGAGGAGGTGTGGGCGCTGGCAGAGAATTGCAGAGCCCTTGGCCAGGTTGCAAATCTCCTGATTGCCTCCTCTGCCTGTGTCCTGCTTGCAGCTCTTTGCCCTCAACCCTACTTAGAATCATAGAATCATTTGGTTGAAAAAGACCTTGAGATCATCGAGTCCAGTCATCCCTGTCCACTACTAAACCAGATCCCTGAGCACCTCACATACCTATCTTTTAAACACCTCCAGGGACACAACAAGTTTTTAAAGAGAAAAAAAAAGGGGCCAAATGATCTCTTTTTTTGCGTGATCAGATGAAAAATCTGAATGATTTTTGAAAAAAAAACAATTTGAAAAATAATAGATGAAAAATCAATGCCAGGGTGCTGGTTTTATGCTCTCTGTGTTTAAGGCCCACAGAAACCCCCCCACATACAGGTTAAAAATTGCTTTTCCTTATGGGAGTAGGAAATGTTTGGAAATGTGATGCGAGTGCTCCCTGATAGTCTGAAAAAATAGCATTTGGATGGGCCACGTAGCAGCAAAAACCCCAAAACCAGGACCTGCCCTGTCCAGGGGCCTCTTCTCTCATGGGTCACCAACTGATCACCATCGGCAAAAGCTCATTTTAGGGGAGGAATCATCTTAAAAATCATCCAGGGACCTCTGGGCTCCTCTTGGATTTTCTGCAACCTCCTAATTGTTTTCTGATGGGATAACGGGACCGTGTTGGCCTTCATCCCCTCAGCACCGCGTGTCAGCTGTGCTTGCACCCTGTATTGGCATCCATGCTCCTTCTTACAATCATAGAATGACCCGAGTTGGAAAGGACCCAAAAGGATCATGGAGTCCAACTCCTGTCCCTACATACGAGAAGGTCCTGGGGGTGTTGGTTGACAGTGGCTGAACATGAGCCAGCAGTGGCCCAGGGGGGCAAGAAGGCCAATGGCATCTTGGCCTGGATCAGACACAGCGTGGGCAGCAGGAGCAGGGCAGGGATTGTGCCCCTGTGCTCAGCACTGGGGAGGCCACACCTCGAGTACTGGGGGCAGTTCTGGGCCCCTCAGGACAAGAAGGACATTGAGGGGCTGGAGAGTGTCCAGAGAGGGGCAACGAGGCTGGGGAAGGGTCTGGAGAACAAGTCCTGTGAGGAATGGCTGAGGGACCTGGGGTTTTTAGCCTGGAGAAGAGGAGGCTGAGGGGAGACCTCATCCCTGTCCACAACTGTCTGAAAGGAGGCTGTGGGAGAGCGAGTGTTGGTCTCTTCTCTCAAGTGACAGGTGATGGGACAAGGGGAAATGGCCATGAGTTGTGCCAGGGGAGGGTCAGACTGGATATTGGGAAGAATTTCTTTACCAAAAGGTTCACAGGCCCTGGAACAGCTGCCCAGGGAGGGGGTGGAGTCACCATCCCTGGAGGGATTTAAAAGAAGGAGAAATGAGTTTTTGAGGGACACGGTTTAGCGGATGATGGGTGCAGTTGGACTCGATGATCTCCCAGGTCTTTTCCAACCAGAAGATTCTATGATTCTATTCACTCCCAACACTCACACCGTGTGGCTGAGGGCATTGTCTGAAGGCTTCTTGGGTGCTGGCAGACTGAGTGCCCTGACTGGTTCCCTGGGGAGCTGTTCCAGTGCTCCAGCACCTGCTGGGTGAAAAACCTCTTCCTAATATCCAATCTAAACCTCCCCTGGCGCATCTTCCTGCCATTCCCTCGGGTCCTGTCACTGGTCACCAGCGAGAAGAGCTCAGCACCCCTTTCAGCTCCTTCCCTTGTGAGAAGGCAGTAAAGAGCTCTGAGATCCCCTCTGAGTCCCCTCTTCTCCAGGCTGAACAGACCAAGTGCCTTCAGCCTCTCCTCGTACCTCTTCCCCTCCAGTGGTTTCCTGAGGGAGAAGGGCATTAACTGTTCAACCTATTGCACTTTGCTTCCCTCTGCCTGGGGACGTTTTCCCGGCTTCTTTCTCCAGTGAGCATTAAATCCACAAACCTACGATTGAACGAGGTCGTCACTTTGGTCTGTTCTTGTTCCCCAAATTACAAGTGGACCATGGATTTAGTGTAATTTATCCCAAATCCCGGCCGTGCACGAACTGGGAACTCACCCAGCCAAACCTGGGCAAAGCTCCCTGCTCCCTCGCTGCCAAGTCCACGGGAGCCAGCCCCGACTCGTCTCAACAAGCTGCTGATGGAGCCAGGAAGGGGGAAGGGAGCAAAACCTCCCAGATCCCACTCCAGCTGTTACTGGGATGCCTACGGGGAAGCGGAACCCGCTCTTGCATTACAGAGCTCCTTCCAAACCCCCACGTTTCCAAATCGCGGTGTAAGCGCCCCCGGCCGCGTTTCGCCGGAGGAAACGGTGCTTTCAGCCGCTCGCCGCCCGCAGCTCCTCCCGGCTTTCGGGGAGGTGTTGAAACCCAGCGCCGAGCGGCTTTTTTTTGGAGCGCGTACGCCCCTGAAGGCTGTTTAGGAAACAGAGGCTGCATTCGAGACCTCACAGCCCCTCTCCGGTGCCGGAGCCGCGGGGACTTCTCCAGGAGACAAGCAGCTGCGGGAGCAGGACCCGTGGGCTCCAGCTCCCCGAGTGAGGAGAAGCCAAAAGGGGAAAAGACGCTCACGAGGTTTCCTTTTCTGCTTTTTTTTTCTGAAACACTGGCCTGTTTTTTTCCCCCTTTCCTTTGCCTTCCTCATTTTTAACTCTTTGCTTTCACTCCCAGCAGTGCTTTTGCCTGGCAGTTCACATGGTTTTAGCAGCCTCCAGGTCCATACAAAGCACTTGACATGCACTGGGCATGAACTCTGTTTTGCATCTGAGCTTGGTTTCTTTTGGAAGCTGAATGGATCCAAGCTGGTGAGATACGGAGCTCCTAGGACAAAATCCAGAGCACTCAGACTAAGGAGTGTGGCTTTACCACCATGGGTCAGACCACTGGGTGCAAGCTGGAGCTTCTCCACTGCACCTCAGTGGGGGAAAATTGTCTTGTTTGAAGAGAGTGATGAAAATCAGAGGTGTGGAGGAGCTCCTCTACGAGAAAAAAAGCTGATATGAGGGGGAAACAGGGATCTACATGGGCTGTGTCACTGGTGAGGAGGGAGGAAACCAAGGAGGAGTGTGGCAGAGGTGAGTGGCTTGAAGGTGGTGAATTTTCCTTTACTAGGTGGAATAATGAGTGAAACTGGTTTGCAACAAGTCTGAAACCATGTGGAGTCTTTCATCTCAGTCCCCTGCGGAGCTGTGGGACTCCTTGCCACAGGATGCTCAAGGTGGAAAAGGTTTGCAGTACTCCAGAAACTCATGGCACAGACAGAAGAGAAGCCCATCAAGGGTTCTTAAATCCAAAGCTGTCACTTCTGGCTCGCTTGATCACCAACCTGCAGGTTTCTGAGAGCTGGAAGACCCTTCCTGGGGGATGTCAGCAAAGGCTTGAACCTGTCCTGGATCTCCTGCCTTCCAAAAGGTCCCAGAGAGGGGAGCACCCTACGGATATCTTCCACCTGAGGCAGGGGAGAGGGCTTGGGGGTCTCTGCCTGGGCACACCTGACACAGGCAGGATTTATCCTCTCCTGGTGCTTGCTGACAGCAGATGAGATCTTGGTGCTGCTCCCTGAGTGGGATTTAGGATCACAGATGTTTCTTCTAGGGCTTACCTGTTTCCATCTCAACCTGCCCTTCCCTGCATTCCCGGGCTTCTCACCCAGCCAGTCCTGCTTCCTTCACTCTGCTTCGTTTGAAACAGAAAATTAATGATTAACCAGCTTGTCCTTTGAGCAGCAGGTAAAGAGCCCCACACACCAGCCCTGTGGGTTGTCTGTCACCCTGGAGTCTGTTTCTAATTGAGCTGCTCTCCACGAGCCAGATGCCAATCCTCTTGGTGGTCGGTCAAAAGTGGTGTCCCCAGGGCTCGGTGTTGGGTCCAGTTGTGTTTAACATTTTTATCCATGATCTGGATGAGGGGATCAAGTGCTCCTCAGTCAGTTTGGAGATGACACCAAGCTGGATGGGAGTGTGGATCTGCTGGAGGGGAGGAAGGGTCTGCAGAGGGGCCTGGCCAGGCTGGATCCATGGGCCAAGGCCAACGGGATGGGGTTCAACCAGGCCAAGTGCCGGGTCCTGCCCTTGGGTTCCAGCAACCCCTGCAGCTCCAGGCTTGGGGAAGAGTGGCTGGAAAGCTGCCCCAAGGCAAAGGCCCTGGGGGTGCTGCTCGACAGCGGCTGAACAGGAGGCAGCAGTGGCCCAGGGGGGCAAGAAGGCCCCCAGCACCCTGGCTTGGCTCAGCCCTGGGGTGGCAGCAGGAGCAGGGCAGGGATCGTCCCCCTGCACTCAGCACCTGGAATCCTGGGCTCAGGGTTGGGCCCCTCCCTCCAAGAAAGCCCTGGAGGGGCTGGAGCGCGTCTGGAGAAGGGAGCGGAGCTGGGGAAGGGTCTGGAGAAGAGGGGTTGTGGGAGCGGCTGAGGGCCCTGGGGGGGTTTGGTCTGGAGAAGAGGAGGCTGAGGGGAGACCTCATGGCTCTCTGCAGCTCCTGGAGAGGAGGGTGGAGCCGGGGGGAGTTGGTCTCTTCTCCCAGGTGTCAAGTGATGGGATGAGAGGAAATGGCCTCAGGTTGCACCAGGGCAGGTTTAGATTGGATATGGGAAACAATTTCTTTCCTGACAGAGGGGTGAACCCTCTGGAAGGGTTCAAAAACCCTGTGGCCGTGGCACCTGGGGACGTGGTTTAGTTGGCACGGTGGGGTTGGGCTGACGGTTGGACTGGATCAGCTTAGAGGTCTTTTCCAGCCTTAATGATTCTGTGATTCTATATAGGAAGAGAATTCTGCCAGGGAAGACACTGCTGCTCCAACCTGGGTGCGATGTCCTCAAGAGCACCTATAGATAGGAAGGTAAAGGTCTGACTAGGAAGGCAGATGAGTGTATAGGAAGGTGGATGGGTGTGTAGGAAGGCAGGTGAGCATATAGGAGGGCAGGTGAGTGTATAGGAACCATAGAATCATAGAATGATTTCAGTTCGAAGGGACCTCAAAGCCCATCCACTTCCACACCCCTGCCCTGTGCAGGGACATCTCCCACTGGATCAGGTTGCTCAAAGCCCCATCCATCCTGGCCTTGAACAACTCCAGGGATGGGGCAGCCACCACTTCCCTGGGAAACCTGGACCAGGGCCCTCATCACCCTCATCGTGAAGAATTTAGTAGTAAGGTCCCATCTAAATTTCCCCCTTTCCAACTTAAAGCCATTTCCCCTCATCCTGTCACTCCAGACCCTTGGAAAAAGCCCCTCCCCAGCTTTCCTGGAGCCCCTTTCAGTCCTGGGAGGCTGCTCTAAGGTCTCCCCACAGCCTTCTCTTTTCCAGGCTGAACAATCCCAACCCTCTCAGCCTGTCCTCATAGCAGAGGGGCTCCAGCCTTTGGATCATCTCTGTGGCCTCCTCTGGACCCATTCCAACAGCTCCAGGTCCTTCTTATGTTGGGGATTCCAGAACTGGTCACAGGACTCCACGTGGGGTCTCACCAGGACAGAGTAGAGGAGGAGAATCCCCTCCCTCGCCGTGCTGGAAGATGGATGAGTGTATAGGGAGGCAGGTGAGCGTGTCGGGAGGCAGGTGAAGGTACAGCCCCCACCACCCCCGACCACACCTGGGCTTGGTTATCCATTGGCCCAAGCACAACACCTCCTTCCATCCAGCCGGAGCTGACAGGGGTGGTGGCTCTGCCAGGGGGCCAAGGTGAGCAGACACCCCTGAGCCACCCAAACCTCACCTCTCCAAACAGGTGCCGGGGCTGTGCCGAGCTGACTCATCCCAGCCACGCTTCCCACCAGCAACAAGTGGAAATAGCAACCTCCCCGGCCCCTGCGCCAGGAATAACGTCCAAGGCTATTATTTTTGTGCTTTTTTTTTTCTCTTTAAAGTGAAATCCCTCTTTTTTTTTTTGCCCAGTTCAGTCTGACTCAACTCCAATAAAGCCACCAAGGTAACAGCAAAGCCTCCTCCCTGGCTCCTCCGCTGTGACTCTTAACACGTCAGCCGAGAGTGTCGGTGGGGATGGATGTGGGAGGGGAGAATCAAAGCCCAGCGAAGCAGGTTGGGGGGGGAAATGTCACATCCTGGTGGGTCACGGCTCAGGGTTCTGCTGGGATGCAGAGCTCAGATGGAAAAACAGGATAAGAAGGAGCAGTTGGGGTTGTAGCTCAGGCTGCTTTGAATGTTTGGATGATGAAAGACAGAGGAAGGAGAGGATCTGCTGGGATTGAGAGCTGGGAGCTGGGAGCTGGGGGCAGCCAGACCCTTGGTGGTGGGATGGGGACAAGGGGTCTTCTTGCCTCTCCCCACTTTCAGATGAGAATCAGCCATCAAATGGGAAAGGGGGAGTGATGGAAAGTGGGGAGAGGGGGGTGATGGGGCTGTGCTGGTCCCCATGGAGCCTCCTGGGGTGGGTGGGTGGTTCAGCTGTAGCAGAGGCACGGGGACATCCTGGGAGCAGGAAGAACAGTGTTATCTCAGTCACCCATGTACCCTCTGCTCCTGTCACACACTGCTGCCCAGGCCCCCCAGCCTTCCTGAGGGCAGATAAGCTGAGTCCCACCACTCTATCAGGCCAGACCACACGTAGGATCCAGCAAAATGCAACCACTGTCCCCATCTCTGTCTGTTCCCTGGCTCTGGAATGCTCATTCCCACAGCAGAGCCCATCCAAACCACCCCAGGGATGAAGCAGGGCACAGCACACCTCTTAACCATGATTAAAATAGCAATTAAGGACTATTTACACAGCCCCCCATCCATAAACTCTCGCCCCTGGGAAGCAAGACCATGCTACAGATGGTTTTTTTCCCCAGGGCATCCCAGCTGGATGATGCGTGGAAGTCATTTTTGGATTGGTTTTGAAGCTTCTCCAAAAAACAACCACGCGTTCCAGTTCTGCGGTTTTCCTTTGGCTGACCCCACGTGGGGGTCACCCACTGCCTGCTCCCCATGGACTCTCCAGCAATGGGGATTTCCCAAAGGGACACTCCAGGATGTTGGTGGAGAACCTGGGTCACCTACGTTTAGTTTTAGAGTTGGGGAGGGCACGGGTAGCTCTCCAGGGCTGCTGCCCGTGGCTACACGCACCTGGGAAACCCCTCCATGGAGCTTGCCTGGACCAACCACACTTGTGGCAACTCCAAAACACCTCCAGAGCATCCTATACCACGTCAAAGTTCTTTTCTGGCAGGGCTGGAGGTTCTTCTTCCTGGGGTTCAGAGGGGCTGGTGGTCTGCTGGGGTGGCCGAGGCATCTTGCAGACCCGGGCGTACACAGGACAAGGGTTCCCCTTGCTATCCAGCTCCTCCTGGGCAATGTCCTCCAGCACGGGAATGCTCGGATTGTCCGTGGTGGGCAGGGATGGGGGGTCCTCAGGGGCACTGCCAGCATCCCAAGGGTTTTTCAGCATCCTGGATTTGTACCGGATGCTTTCGTAGATCCGTCCCTCGGTGTCCATCACAGGGTCCTCTGTGGCTGTGTTGGCATCCCCGGGCAGAACCGGCAGCTGCCGGTGCCGCAGAAACTCAGGGGTCCTCGAGGTTGGTTCGGAGAGGTTTTGGAAGTGGGGTGTCTGGCATGGTGTGTGCACCCCGGGGTCCCCCCCAGCCAGGTTATCCGGATCTCCTGGCACCACAGGACCATCCACCCACTGGCGGGGCTCACCAGGAGAGGGGGTGCCTGCAGGGATAGAGAAGAAGGGGTGCTGAGCTGAGGAAGGTGGCATCCCTGGATGATCATAGAATTTTCAGGCTGGAAAAGACCTTTGAGATCATCAGGTCCAACCATACCCATCTTCTGCTAAACAATATCCTTCAAAAACTCATCCACCTGCTCTTTAAACACCTCCCTGGGCAGCCTCTGTCAGGGCCTGACCACCCTTTCAGGAAAACGATTCTTCCCAGTATCCATCTGAATCTCTCCTGGCACAACTCATGGCCATTTCCCCTTGTCCCATCTCCTGTCACTTGAGAGACCAACGCTCGCTCTCCCACAGCCTCCTTTCAGGCAGTTGTGGACAGGGATGAGGTCTCCCCTCAGCCTCCTCTTCTCCAGACTAAACAACCCCAGGTCCCTCAGCCGTTCCTCACAGGACTTGTTCTCCAGCCCCGTCCCCAGCCTCGTTGCCCCTCTCTGGACGCTCTCCAGCCCCTCAATGTCCTTCTTGTGCTGAGGGGCCCAGAACTGCCCCCAGTACTCGAGGTGTGGCCTCACCAGTGCCCAGTGCAGGGGCACAATCCCTGCCCTGTTCCTGCTGCCCACGCTGTGTCTGATCCAGGCCAAGATGCCATTGGCCTTCTTGCCCCCCTGGGCCACTGCTGGCTCATGTTCAGCTGCTGTCAACCAACAGCCCCAGGTCCTTCTCTGCCAGGCAGCTCTCCAGCCACTCTTCCCCAAGCCTGGAACACTGCAGGGGGTTGTTGTGCCCCAAGTGCAGGACTCGGCATTTGGTCTTGTTGAACCCCATCCTGTTGGTCTCAGCCCATGGATCCAGCCTGGCCAGATCCCTCTGCAGAGCCTCCCTTCCTTCAAGCAGATCAACACTGCCACCCAGCTTGGTGTCATCCCCAGACTTGCTAAGGGTGCACTCGATCCCTTTGTCCATGTCATTAATAAAGATATTGAACAGGACTGGACCCAGCACTGAACCCTGGGGAACACCACTCGCAACTGGTTTCCAACTGGATTTAACTCCATTCCCACCACCCTCTGGGCCCGACCATCCAGCCAGTTCTTCACCCAGCAGAGGCTGTGCCCCTCCAGGCCAAGGGCACTGGTTTCTCAATCAGAACACTGTGATGTGCAGGGATGCATTGTAGGTGAGTTTCTTAGGGACATGGTTTAGTAAGAAGACAGGTATGGTTGAACTTGATGGTCTCAGAGGTCTTTTCCAACCAGATAATTCTATGATTCTATAAAGCACCACCCAGTAAAAGGGTCCCACTCTCACTTCCATCCCTGGAAAAGTAATAAAAATGAAGGAAAAACCAAGGTGAGCATTCCTGGCTTGCTGGTGGGCACCCCATGGTGGTGCTGGCTTGGCATCAGGACCTGGCACCCACCTTCCTACACGGCATCTTCAGTCAAATATTGATTTAAGAAGGAGGATCTGTGAACACCGGAGCTGGAAGAGCAGGATGCGCAGCCGGTTTGTTTGCTCCAAAGCTGAAGGAGGCTCTGGAAAGGCTACGTCATCGGGTGTTTCTCCTCCTGCTTTAGGTAGGCAGGGATACAGTGGTCCCATGGGATTTGGAGCGCAGGACGCTGGGTGCTCCCCTCCCAGCTGTGGTGCTGGGTGGTGCAGGAGGTCTCAGGGCTGGATCGAGCCTTGGAGCTGCCTCACTGCCCTCAGCTCTGTCCTGGGAGAAGGCAGCCCTTCCCCATGGGTGCCCCAGTGTGGGCACCCCAACATGAGCACCCCAACGTGAGCACCTCAATGTGAGCTCTCTGTTAGCACCCCAATGTGAGCATCCCAAGGTGGGCACCCAAAATGAGCACCTCAGCATGAGGACACCAAAGAGAACATCCCAACATGAGCAACCCAACGTGAGCACTGCAAATGCAAGCACCCCAACATGAGCACCCCAACATGAATACCCCAACATGAATACCCCAGCATGAGGACCCTCAGAGAGAACATCCCAACCTGAGCACCCCAACATGAGCATCCTGGCATGAGCACCCCAAAGAGAACATCCCAACCTGAGCACCCCAGCACAAGCACTCCAATGTGAGCACCTCAACAGGAGCACCCCAAAATGAGCACCCGTGCATGAGCACCCCAATGTGAGCATCCAAACGTGGGCACCCCAATATGAACTCTGTTAGCACCCCAACATGAGCATCCCAAAGTGGGCACCCAATATGAGCACCCCAGCATAAGGATCCCCAGTGTGAGAACCACAGGAGCACCCCAACATAAAAATCCCAACATCAGCACCCCAACGCCAGCATCTTGATGTGAGCACCCCAACGTGAGCACCCCAGCCTGGGCACCCCAACATGAGCACCCCAAAGAGAACATCCCAGCCTGGGCACCCCAACATGAGCACCCCAAAGAGAACATCCCAACGTGAGCACTCTAACATATGCATCTCAATGAGAGCACCCCAGAATGAGCACCCCAATGTGAACACCCAGATGTGGACACCCCAACCTCAGCACCCCAACACAAGCATCTCCCTGTGAGCACCCCAGCCTGAGCACCCCAACATAAGCAATCCTTGTGCCACCCCTGAGCCCCTGCTCTGAGTCCCCAATGGGAGCACCCCAACATGAGCATCCCAGCATGAGCACCCCAATGTGAGCACCCCAACATAAGCACCCCAGCCTGAGCACCTCAGCCTGAGCACCCCAAAATGAGCACCCCATGTGCCACCCCTGAGCCCCTGCTCTGAGTCACCCAATGTGAGCACCCCAATGCGAGCATCCCAAAGTGAGCACCCCAAGTACCCCAACGTAAGGATCCCCAGTGTGAGAACCCCAGCATGAGCACCCTGACTTGAGCATCCAAACGTGGGCACCCCAACATGGGCACCCCAACGTGAGCACCCCAGCATAAGGATCCCCAGTGTGAGCTCCCCAACGTGAGCACCCAAACATAAGGATCTCCAGTGTGAACACTCCAACAGAACAACCCAGTGTGAGCATCCCAACATGGGCACCCCAATGTGAGCATCCAAACGTGGGCACCCCGTGTGCCACCCCTGAACCCCCAACATCATCACCCCATCACCCCAAAGTCCCAGCCTTCACATTCAGGGGGTCCTTTCCTGCAGTAAAGCAGGAGAGGGTGAGGGATCCCTCACCAGGTGGGGGAAACACAGCCTGGGGAGACCCAGGAATGGGGTACAAAGTCCAGGCTGGTGGGGCCACCCCGTAAAATACTCAGGATCAGTGCAAGGAGGGGCAGGAACTTCGCTGGAGGATGTAAAAACTCACTACAGGGTGGTGAAAAGGGGAATTGAGATGTGGGGTTGAACCACCCTCGTTATCCAGTGATGCTGAGCAAAACATTCCTGGAATAAATCTTAGAATCATGGAATGGTTGGGTTGGAAGGGACCTCAGAGCCCATCCAGTTCCACCCCCTGCCATGGGCAGGGACACCTCCCACTGGATCAGGGGGCTCCAAGCCCCATCCAACCTGTCCTTGAACACCTCCAGGGATGGGGCAGCCACCACTGCTCTGGGAAAATGGGAAGAGAATCTTGGTCCTGGCTACACAGAAATGCCAATGGGCTGAACGCTTGATCCGGTGGGAAGGTTTGGAGCAGGGAAACATCTTTAATGCTTTCCCCAGGCAGTTCCCTTCCTGCTGGAGCAGAGCTACCCAGAGGGTATTTAAAACCAGAGCTGGAGAAACTGGGACTCATGATGGGTACTACTGGGATATCTGAGCCCCCTGATCCAGTGGGAGGTGCCCCTGCCCTTGGCAGGGGGGTTGGAACTGAATGAGCTTTAAGGTCCCTTCCAACCCAAACTGTTCCATGATTCTATTTTTGCTCTAACTGGGAATTTTAGGGCTGTTTTTGGATGCAGCCACCAGTCAAGGCAGCCTCCTGCCAGCCCCTTCACCATGTCCCCATCCTCTTCTCCATACCAGGGTGCTGGAAGTGCCTGCTCTCTGCCAATGAGCTCCCCTAAGTGCCCCCCTCTTGGCTGCCGCGTCCCCAGCGGGGGGTGCAGCCCCAAGAGCTCTGGCCAAGGCCCTGCTCAAAGTCCCACCAACCCCCCGGAGCTCCTCCAAGTTCATGGGCCGGGCAAATCATTAACTGGCTGGGTTTTCAGAGTGTGGCTGAGCTCCAGGGACCTTCGGACTGTGGCACCCAGCTCCATCACCCATGGGTCCAGAGGAGGTCATGAGGATGATCCAAGGGCTGGAGAACCTCTGCTCTGAGGACAGACTGGGAGAGCTGGGGTTGTTCGTCCTGGAGAAGAGAAGGCTGTGGGGAGACCTTAGAGCAGCCTCCCAGGACTGAAAGGGGCTCCAGGAAAGCTGGGGAGGGACTTTTTCTAAGGGCCTGGAGTGACAGAATGAGGGGGAACGGCTTTAAATTGCGAGATTTAGATTGGACGTTGGGAAGAAATTCCTCAGGTAGAGGATGGGGAGGCCCTGGCCCAGGTTTCCCAGAGCAGTGGTGGCTGCCCCATCCCTGGAGGTGTTCAAGGCCAGGTTGGATGGGGCTTGGAGCCCCCTGATCCAGTGGGAGGTGTCCCTGCCCATGGCAGAGGATTGGAACTGGATAGGCTTTGAGGTCCCTTCCAACCCAAACCATTCCATGATTCCATGATTACACCAGCATGGTCTTTCCCCAGCACTCAGCCACCGTCCCAGTGGGGGTCCCCATCCTGCTGCCCCCAGACCTGCAGTGGGAGGGCTCCCACCCCCAGAGCACCTGCAGGCGCAGGGGCAGAGGTGGCAGGAGGACACGGCCACCATCCCATCCCATCCCATCCCATCCCATCCCATCCCATCCCATCCCATCCCATCCCATCCCATCCCATGACCCACCTCCTGGCAGCGCTGCTCCTCCGTCGCTGGAGCCCAGCCTTGCCGGCTTCACCTGCAGCAGGAACAAGGGGTGTGTGTGTGTATCACAGCCCTGGCACTTCTGCACCCACCCTGGGCACACACACAGCCCCCCTGCACTTTTGCACACCCCTGGCACTTGTGCAACCCCCTTGGCACTTGTGCATCCTCCCCCGGCCACTTGTACATCCCCTGCCCAACACCGATGCATCCCCAGCACTACTTGTTCATCCCATTTTGGCACTTGTGCATCCCTCCCAGCACTTGTGCAAGGAAGGGAGGCTCTGCAGAGGGACCTGGACAGGCTGGATCCATGGGCTGAGACCAACAGGATGGGGTTCAACAAGACCAAATGCTGAGTCCTGCATTTGGGACACAACAACCCCTGCAGCTCCAGGCTTGGGGAAGAGTGTCTGGAGAGCTGCCTGGAGGAGAAGGACCTGGGGGTGTTGGTTGACAGCGGCTGAACATGAGCCAGCAGTGGACCAGGGGGGCAAGAAGGCCAATGACATCTTGGCCTGGATCAGACACAGCGTGGGCAGCAGGAGCAGGGCAGGGATTGTGCCCCTGTGCTCAGCACTGGGGAGGCCACACCTCGAGTACTGGGGACAGTTCTGGGCCCCTCAGGACAAGAAGGACATTGAGGGGCTGGAGAGTGTCCAGAGAGGGGCAACGAGGCTGGGGAAGGGTCTGGAGAACAAGTCCTGTGAGGAACGGCTGAGGGACCTGGGGTTGTTTAGCCTGGAGAAGAGGAGGCTGAGGGGAGACCTCATCCCTGTCCACAACTGCCTGAAAGGAGGCTGTGGGAGAGCGAGCGTTGGTCTCTTCTCCCAAGTGGCAGGAGATGGGACAAGGGGAAATGGCCATGAGTTGTGCCAGGGGAGGGTCAGACTGGATATTGGGAAGAATTTCTTTACCAAAAGGGTTCTCAGGCCCTGGAACAGCTGCCCAGGGAGGGGGTGGAGTCACCATCCCTGGAGGGGTTTAAAAGAAGGAGAGGTGAGTTTTTGAGGGACATGGTTTAGCGGATGATGGGTGCGGTTGGACTCGATGATCTCAGAGGTCTTTTCTAACCAGAAGTTTCCATGATTCTATGATTCTATGATCCCCCTCCCAGCACTCGTGTGCCCCCCCTCCCCCTCCCCAGCACTCAGCCATCCTCCCCACCACTCGTTCATCCCATTCTGGCACTTGTGGATCCTCCCCCAGCACTCGTGCATTGCTACCCTGGGGCACTCGTGCAGCGCCCCTGGGCAGTCGTGCAGCCCCCCACAGGCACTCATGCACCCCCAAGTCCTTCTGCACCTCCTCATCACTCGTGCATCGTCCTGGCACTTGTGCCAAACCTCTTGGGACTTGTGCACATACCCCTGGCTCTTGTGCATCCTCTCCTGGCACTTGAATATTCCCCAGGCACTCATGCAATGCTCACATCCCTGGCACTCTTGCATCCCCTCCTGGCACCTGTACAACCCCTCCCAGCACTTGTGCATCCTCCCTGGGCACTTGTGCATCCCCCCAACACCTATGCATTCCATCGTGGCATCTCTGCATCCTCCCTGGGCACTCGTGTGTCCCACCCAGCACCCGTGCAGTCGCAGCCCTTGTGCAGACAGCACAGGTGTTGTGGAATCATAGAATGGCTTGGTTGGAAAAGACCTTTGGGATCATCAAGTCCAACCGTCCCTGTCCCTGCTGAACCAGATCCCTGAGCACCTCATCCACCCGGCTTTGAAACCCCTCCAGGGATGGGGACTCCACCACCTCCCTGGGAGCCTCTGACAGGGCCTCAGAACCCTTTCAGTGGAGAAATTGTTCCCAATACCCAATCTGACCCTGCCCTGTTGCAACTTGAGGCCATTCCCTCTCATCCCATCCCTTGGGAGCAGAGCCCAACCCCCCTGGCTCCACCCTCCTCTCCAGGAGCTGCAGAGAGCCATGAGGTCTCCCCTCAGCCTCCTCTTCTCCAGACCAAACCCCCCCAGGGCCCTCAGCCGCTCCCACAACCCCTCTTCTCCAGACCCTTCCCCAGCTCCGCTCCCTTCTCCAGACGCGCTCCAGCCCCTCCAGGGCTTTCTTGGAGGGAGGGGCCCAACCCTGAGCCCAGGATTCCAGGTGCTGAGTGCAGGGGGACGATCCCTGCCCTGCTCCTGCTCCCACCCCAGGGCTGAGCCAAGCCAGGGTGCTGGGGGCCTTCTTGCCCCCCTGGGCCACTGCTGCATCCTGTTCAGCCGCTGTCGAGCAGCACCCCCAGGGCCTTCTCTGCCAGGCAGAGTGTTGGGAGGCTCAGGGAGACCCTGGATTGGGGAGAGGGGTGCAGCACAGGGGCACCCTGGGGGGGGGTGGCTGCCCTCTGCTGGCACTAACCAGTATCAACCAGCACGGACCAGTTCCAACTGGCCCCCATCAACCCCAACCACCCCTATGTCCCCTCAACCTCTGCAAATCCTGAGCTGGGACACCCATGGGTCCACATCATGGCCAGGACCACCCTCTGTCCCGGTCCCCCTGTCCCCATCCCTCTCTGCCCTGACCCTGACACTTTTGGGAGCTGTTTGTGGTGAATCTGGGGTGAGGAGAGGGATGTTCTGGGCTATTGAAGCCCGTGGGGGTGCAGGGGGGGGGACACAGATGGGGATGCTCAGACCCACCCTACCCCCCCACCCTCCAGCTGGGACAAGCAGCTGCAAAATTCCACCTGAGGAGGTGGAGAGGAACCCACGGACTCACCTCTTGGGTGAACTCAGGTTTCTCCTTAATTTTCTGGCTGTAAAAATGCTGGTTCTTCCTGTGGAAGAAGGAGGGAGAGGTCAGCAGAGCTGTGTCCTGACCCCAAGGATGCTCTGGCCAAGGTGGGCTCAGAGGTGCCCACGATATCCATGGCAAATACTTGGGAATCATAGACTCATGGAATGGTTTGAGTTGGAAAGGACCTTAGAGCCCATCCTGTTCCATTCCCCAGGGACACCTCCCACTGGATCAGGTTGCTCAAAGCCTCATCCATCCTGCCCTTGAACACCTCCTGGGATGGGGCAGCCACGATTTCTCTGGACAGTCTGTTGGAAGAAGCCAAATTCCCACTTTTTATCCCCAAAATGAACGTACCTTCGGAAGAAGGAGCAGAGGAGGAGCAGGAGTGGCAGCAGGAGGCTGGTGGTGGCCAAGCCCCAGACCACCGCAGCAACCAGGACCATTGAGCCCCTGGCCAGGAGGCAGAGCTGGAGGGAGATGATCCTGGAGTCAGGGCAGCGGAGAGGGATTGGGGTACCAAAGGGGTGCACGGGGCTGGTTAAGGGGTGAGGGAGGATGGGCTCCTGTTTTCCCTTGAATAGCAGAAGCAATTTTTCCAGGGGATCCCTCCCCATCCCTCCAACCCACCAGGATCATAGAATCATAGAATGCTTTGGGTTGGAAGAGACCTTAAAGCCCATCCAATTCCAAGCCCCCTGCTGCGGGCAGGGACATCTCCCTCTGGATCAAGTGGCTCCAGGACCCATCCAACCTGGGTTGCCCATCATCATCCTGCCCAACCCTTCATTCCAAGGGACAGAGGATTTTGGGGTGATGGCAGGTATGGGAAAGCTCCAGGTGTCAACAAGCAGCTGGCTCTGCCACCCATGGCCCTGATCGCTGGTGGGGTCCAGGCAGTGGTGCCCCAACCCCATCCAAGCTCCTTGGAGCTGTGGCCTCTCCTGTGAAGGGCAGTGGGTGGTGTTGGGGCACAGGAGGTGGCACTGGGGCGTGGGAGATGATACTGGGACACAGGGAGTGATGTTGGGGCATGAGGAGGTGATATCAGGGCATGGGATTTGATATTGGGGCATGGGATGTGATGTTGGGGCGTGAGGGGTGATGTTGGGCTTGGGAGGTGCTCTTGGGCATGGGAGGTGATGCCAGGGTGTCCCCAAAAGCACACCAAGTTCAAGGAGGCCACCCCCCCTGGAGAAAACACATTGCCAGCTTCTCCCAGCCAGCCCCCAGCTCCTTCTCCAACCCAAGCCCACCCCAAAACTGGAGTGAGCTGAGGACCCTGGCACGCCTGGCTCACGAGCTCGGAGCCCAACAAGCCGAAACAGCCAACAGGCCGAGCCCGCTCTGCCAGCTGTGACTCAGCCTTCCCAGCACAACGTCCCAACCCCAGAACTGTGCTGGGATTGGGGGACCCCACCCTCCATTGATGCTGCAATTATCAAGGCTGGAGCCTTCTAGGGTGCAGGTTTCAGGGGTGCTGGGGGTGCAGGACCTCTCCCAGGGGTACCAATGCTGGAGGTACATGATCTTCTCAGTGTTTCAGGGGTGCATCCGCCCCCCACACCCTCACGTCATCTCTTTTGCCACCGCATCACCTCCTGTGGCCCAACGTCCACTCCCACACCCAACAGCACCCACCAAGCCCCAACAACACCTCCTGTGCTCCAACAGCACCTCCTATACCCAACATCACCCCCCATGCCCCAACAACACCTCCTGTGCCCCAGCATCACTTCCCACACCCAACATCACCCCCCATGCCCCAATATCACCCCCCATGTCCCAACATCACCTCCTGTGCTCCAACATCACCCCCCATGCCCCAACATCACCCCCCATGTCCCAACATCACCTCCTGTGCTCCAACATCACCCCCCATGTCCCAACATCACCTCCTGTGCTCCAACATCACCTCCCATGGCCCAACATCACCCCCCATGTCCCAACATCACCTCCTATACCCAACATCAGCCCCTATGCCCAAATACCAACTGTCATGCCTCAACATCATCTCCCATGGCCCCACATCACCTCCCATGCCCCAATATCACTCCCATGCCCCAACATCACCTCCCGTGCCCCAACATCACCCCCCATGCCCCAACATCACCCCCGTGCCCCCACATCACCTCCCATGCCTAGCATCAGCCCCCATGGCCCAACATCAGCCCCATGCCCCAACATCACCCCCCATGCCCCAACATCACCCCTGTGCCCCTACATCACCTCCCGTGCCCCAACATCAGCCCTCATGACCCAATATCAGTCCCCATGCCCCAATATCACCTCCCATGCCCAACATCACTCCTGTGCCCCCACATCACCTCCCATTCCCCAGTATCACCCACATGCCCCAACCGTCACCTCCTGTGCCCTCAACCCATACCCAACATCACCTCCCAGGCCCAACATCACCAATCCAATAGATTCCAACTGATTCTTCAACCATCTTCCTCCAGGCAATGTCCCAGCCCTGGGGACACACTGGTGACACCCTGCACTGCTGAGCCCTCCAACCTGCTCAGCCTGCCCTGCCTCAGTTTCCCCAGCTGTGCTCTGAGCCCCTCAGCACATTTCTTGCACCCCAACGTGGGCTGAGGGGTCCACGGACCTGTGCCCTCTGGTTCCCACTCTCAAGGAAGCCACTCACCCCACGGCAGTGCTGGAACTCTGGGCTGGGCAGGACTGGGTGCAGCTGGTTCCTCTCAACCTTGGATGGGAGCGGTGGTTGGGTGGCACCCGCCGCACCCCGGCTTCCTGCTCCCACGGGACAGCCGGCAGCACCCGGGCCCGACCGAGCATGTTTCTACAGGCAGGGCGGGGGAAAAACCTGCACCCTGAGGGTTCTGCACCCAGGAGGGGTCCTGCAGCCCTGAAACCTGCACCTCTAGAAGGTTCCTGGTACTCCAGGAGGGGTTCTGCATCCCCAGCACCCCTGAAACCTGCACCTCTAGAAGGTTCCTGGTACTCCAAGAGGGGTTCTGCAGCCCCAGCACCCCTGAAACCTGCACCCCTAGAAGGTTCTTGGTACTCCAGGAGGGGTTCTGCACCCCCAGCACCCCTAAAACCTGCACCTCTAGAAGGTTCCTGGTACTCCAAGAGGGGATCCTGCACTCCCAGGCTCAGCACCCCAGGAGAGGTCCAAAGCCCTCAGTACCCTTGAAACCTGCACCCCAGGAAACCTCCTGGTACCCCAAGAAGGAATCCTGCACCCTCAGGATGAGGACCCCTGAGATCATCACACCAGGAGGGGTCCTGCACCCCCAGACCCTGCACCTCAGTGACCTGCACCCCATGGGGGGGTTCTACACCCCCAGACCCACCACCCCTGCGATCAGCAATCCCAGAATGGATCTGCACTCCCAGACCCAGCACCCCCCAGTTGGGGTCCTGTACCTCCAGACCCAGCACCTCTGAAGCCCATAGACCCCAGACCCCCATGAAGGGTCCTGTACCCCCAGACCCAGCACCCCTGAGACTCCTCCACAGAGCACAGACCAGTGACCTCCTGCTTCCCCCAAGCTGTCCCTGGGCACCCACCTCTTGTCCAATCCCTCTGTGTCCAGCACTGGCCCATTTGTGGATCACCCCCTGCCCTGGATCCCAGATCTCCAGCTGTGCTGGATCCTTGTCTGTGCTGGATCCCCATCTCTCCTGGATCCTCCTCCATCCTTGATCCCCCTCCATCCTGAATCCCTTCCTGTCCAGGACCCCTGTCCATCCTGGATGCCCATCCATCCTGGATGTCTGTCTATCCTGGATCCCCATCTCTTCTGGATCCTCATCCATCCTTGATCCCTGTCTGTCCTGGATTCACATCAGCTCAGAATCTCCATCTCTCCTGGATCCCCCCTCCATCCTGTATCCTCCTCCACTCTGGATCCTCCTCCATCCTGGATCCCACTCCACCCTGGATCCTCCTCCACCCTGGATCCTCGTCCACCCTGGATCCTCCTCCATCCTGGATCCCATTCCACTCTGTATCGTCCTCCACCCTGGATCCCACTCCACCCTGTATCCTCCTCCACCCTGGATCCTCCTCCACCCTGGATCCCCCTCCTTCCTGGATCCTTCTCCATCCTTGATCCTTCTCCATCCTGGATCCCCCTCCATCCTGGATCCTCCTCCATCCTGAATCCCCTTCTGTCCTGGGTTCCCTTGGCCTGTCCAAGCAAGAGGGACTTTTGGGGAAGAAAAAAAGCCTCTCCAGCTGTGGAGATGCAGGATCTCAGCATCCCAGCCCCATCGTGTGTCCTGGGAAGCTGGAATCACACCCAAGAGGTTCAACACTACTCTGAGTGCAGGACATCAACAGCACATTTGGTTTATAGGGAGCTCTGGAAAGGCATCGCAGCATCCATTGGAATTTTCTGCAGAGGGCAGCACGACCCAGGAGATGGGATGGGATTTTCCCTCCCGGTGCTGCTGAAAGATAATGAAGATCCATCAAATCTATCTATTTTAGCAAAATGCTCGATGGAATATTCCTTCTCCTCGCTGCCAAAATGCTTTGGGAAAAGGTCTTGATGAAAAGGAGCTTGGTAGAAAATGGCATTTTTGACAGTAAAAACACAGAGCTTTTTTCCTTTCATTATTTCTGTGCTATAAATGCACAGGGATGGTGGGATTTGGGGAGCTGCTGTAATTCCATGGAGCTTCATGGACTGCAGGCTCTGAGCTCCTGTTTTGGAGGATGGATCCGAGCTCCGGAGCATCCAGAGACCAAAAAACAAGTGGTTTTCTTCTGTGCAAACACTGAAATAACCAACAACACAGAACCATGGAATGGGTTGGGACAGAAGGGACCTCAGAGCCCATCCAGTTCCAGCCCCTGCCATGGGCAGGGACACCTCCCACTGGATCAGGGGGCTCCAAGCCCCATCCAACCTGACTTTGAACACCTCAATTAAACCAGGCAGTCTGAGGGTATTAAAATCCTCATGAATATATCTCACTGAAGACATCCAGGCTGCAGAAAGCCAGAGCACTGGATCTCCCTGCTCCTTCCTGGGGCCTTTGCACCTCATGGTGCCCCAAGGATGATGTGAGGTTGGTTGGGATGCAACCTGTGGGATGAGAAGGGTGTTGAGGATTGGTCCCTGTGTCCGTCAGCCCTGGCCTCCGCTAGGAAACAGAACAGGATGGAGGGGGTGACCCGGAGGTTGGCACTGGGGGTTCCTTTGCAAGCATCTCGGGTGCAGAATAGGCTGTGTTGTCCCAAATTTTGCCAGTGTTCCCATGCAAAATTCACCCTGCACCTCCCAGAGGTCCTGCAGCCTCACTGCACACTAAAGCATCCTCCCAGATCCCCATCACCCAGCTGAGAGCTTTCCTTGGGCTACAAATACCCTCACAGGAGCATCTTCGAGGATCACAGAATGTTCTTAGTTGAAAAGGACCCACAAAGATCTTTGAGTTCAACTCCTGTCCCACAGGACAACCCCAACATTCACCCTGTGGGGCTGAGGGCCTTGGCCAAACCCTTCTGGAATATTGTCAGGCTGGGACTGCTTCCCTGGGGAGCTGTTCCAGGGCTCCACCACCCTCTGGGTGAAGAACCTCTTCCTGATATCCAACCCAACCCTTCCCTGGGACATCTTCCTTCAGGGATGCCCCACTTTGGACAAGAAACCAGAGGTGGGCAGGAGTCCCACCAGTAGCTTCACATCCTGGGCGCACGGGTCTGGGATGAAACGGCAGCAGCTGAAGTTTTGGTGAGCCAAAGCCAAGCCGGTGTCTTCCCAAAGCGGGAGCAACGGTGAAATTTGCCACTCTTGGCCCATTTCCTCCTCTAATTAAAGCCTCTCTCTCCAGCAGTCATTTGTCGCCCTATTTTAAGGTGGCTGGAGCTGCTGCACTGTTCTGACGTTCTTGCTTCAAAATTTAATGCCTTTAAATTTTTCCAGAAGTCTGAGTGATCCAGCTCCGTGACGCGCGTTGATCTCCTCCTTTCTATTTTCTCCTCGACCAAGCCTTGGGCACCCACAGCCAGAGCCATCCCCTTGGGAACTGCCTTTGGAGGACCCGGTGAGTGGAGCTTTTGGCCCCTTGGTGCAGCTTGAGGAGGCAAAGTTGAGTTTATGCCATTTTTAAACCTAATTATGGTGCCTGGAAGAGCCTGGTGAAGAAACCTTTGAGATCCTCCAGTCCAACCGCACCCATACTCCACTAAACCATGTCCCTCAGAAAAACATCTACCCATTTTTTAAACCCCTCCAGGGATGGTGACTCCACCCCCTCCCTGGGCAGCTGTTCCAGGGCCTGAGAACCCTTTTGGTAAAGAAATTCTTCCCAATATCCAGTCTGACCCTCCCCTGGCACAACTCATGGCCATTTCCCCTTGTCCCATCTCCTGTCACTTGAGAGAAGAGACCAACACTCACTCTCCCACAGCCTCCTTTCAGGCAGTTGTGGACAGGGATGAGGTCTCCCCTCAGCCTCCTCTTCTCCAAACTAAACAACCCCAGGTCCCTCAGCCGTTCCTCACAGGACTTGTTCTCCAGACCCTTCCCCAGCCTCGTTGCCCTCTCTGGACGCTCTCCAACCCCTCAATGTCCTTCTTGTCCTGAGGGGCCCAGAACTGCCCCCAGTGCTCAAGGTGTGGCCTCCCCAGTGCTGAGTGCAGGGGCACAATCACCCCCTGCTCCTGCTGCCCACGCTGGGTCTGATCCAGGCCAAGATGCCATTGGCCTTCTTGGCCCCCTGGGCCACTGCTGGCTCATGTTCAGCCGCTGTCAACCAACACATCCAGGTCCTTCTCCTCCAGGCAGCTCTCCAGACACTCTTCCCCAAGCCTGGAGCTGCAGGGGTTGCTGGGACCCAAATGCAGGACTCGGCATTTGGTCTTCTCAAACCTCATCCCGTTGGTCTCAAGTGATCCAGCACCACTGCGATGGGTTGTGATGCAGGTGGCTGCAGAGCTCAGATAGGGTGACACCACAGCACCTTTTTCCTACTGATTTCCCATCTCTGAGGTGTTCCAGAAGCTTCCTGGCTTGCTCGAGCTCTTGGTATCACCCTGGCACACGTGGCTGCAGGGCTGGTGTTTCCCATCACCGCTGCTTCTTGGGGATGTGCTTTAGTGGTGGAATTGGCAGTGTGAGCTTTATGGTTGGACTTGATGATCTTACAGGTCTTTTCCTACTGGAATGATTCTGTGATTCAAAAAACACCATCAGGAGCAAAAACTACTTAAGATGGAGAAATAAAAGTCATTCCCCACCTTTCTGTCCTGATTGATGGGATGGCAGAGCCCAGGCCCACCAGAAAAAGCAGAGGAAACTCTAATTTATAATGTTTTAAATAAGCAGGGAGGAAAAGAACATCTTTTAGAAGCACTTTGGTCAAAGGACAAGGACTCCTGATATCTCCATATATTCTGCATTTCTGGCAGCTCTGAGGATGATGCAAGGGCTGGAGAACCCCTGCTGTGAGGACAGGCTGGGAGAGTTGGGGTTGTTCATCCTGGAGAGGAGAAGGCTGTGGGGAGCCCTTAGAGCAGCCTCCCAGGACTGAAAGGAGCTCCAGGAAGGCTGGGGAGGGGCTTTTTCCAAGAGCCTGGAGTGACAGGACGAGGGGGAATGGCTTTAAATTGGAAGGAGGGGGGATTTAGATTGGACATTAGGAAGGAATCCTTCACGAATAGGGTGGGGAGGCCCTGGCCCAGGTTTCCCAGAGCAGTGGTGGCTGCCCCATCCCTGGAGGTGTTGAAGGCCAGGTTGGATGGGGCTTGGAGCCCCCTGATCCCGTGGGAGGTGTCCCTGCCTGTGGCAGGGGGGCTGGAATTTGATGGGTTTTAAAGTCCGCTCCAACCCAATCCTTTCTATGATTCTGTGATGGAAGAGTCTTTGGAAAAAAACAAGGATTAAAGGTGCTGCACAGCGACTCGATGCTTCTACATGAGGAGTTTTCCAGCCATGAAAGCAAACAGTGGGATTGCACGACACTTGGGGGCAGAATCTACTGACAGAGAATCCTCCAATGCATTTAATGTCTGGTCTTGCTGCATCCATGGAATCAGAGCAAAACCCACCAAACACATCTCCTCCCATAAAATAATCTGTTGTCTTGTTTTGAGGGTCATCAGCTGGTCCCGGGAGTCTTAAACTAAAGCTTGAGTCCAGGGCTCCCGTGATCAGTCAGACTTGACCACATGCAACACTACAGGCTTGGAGAGGAGTCTTGGAGAGCCACCTGGAGGAGAAGGACCTGGGGGTGTTGACTGATATTCGGCTGAACAGGAGGCAGCAGTGGCCCAGGGGGGCAAGAAGGCCCCCAGCACCCTGGCTTGGCTCAGCCCTGGGGTGGCAGCAGGAGCAGGGCAGGGATCGTCCCCCTGCACTCAGCACCTCCAATCCTGGGCTCAGGGTTGGGCCCCTCCCTCCAAGAAAGCCCTGGAGGGGCTGGAGCGCGTCTGGAGAAGGGAGCGGAGCTGGGGAAGGGTCTGGAGAAGAGGGGTTGTGGGAGCGGCTGAGGGCCCTGGGGGGGTTTGGTCTGGAGAAGAGGAGGCTGAGGGGAGACCTCATGGCTCTCTGCAGCTCCTGGAGAGGAGGTTGTGGTGAGTTGAGGGTTGGTCTCTTTTCCCTGGTGGCCAGTGACAAGACAAGAGGAAATGGCCTCAAGGTGTGTCAGGGGAGATTTAGGTTGGATATTGGGAGGAATTTCTTCACAGAAACGGTTCTCAGGCACCGGCAGAGGCTGCTGAAGGACATGGCTGAATCACCATCCCTGGAGGTGGTTTAAAGATGTACTTCAGGAGATGGTGTTGTGGCAGACTTAGCAGGACCGGCTCAATGGTTGGACTTGATGATTTTAAAGGTCTTTTCCCACTGAAACCATTCCACGATTCTATGATTCTGTGCCTTGAAGCAGCTCCTCCAGATCTGTCGTACTTGAAGGGTTTAGAGAAAAGGTGATTGGTCCCCAGCCCTCAGCCAGGAACATGAAAACATTGCAATCATTTAATATGTTTCTTGAAATGAGGATGCAAAGGGTTTCTTCAGGCACTTGGAATTCATCAAAGGGCAAGAGATGCCAACTCTCCTCTCCTTTCCACTGGCATCAATCACCTCTTACTTGGAGGGCACCTTCTCCAAGAGCAGAACTGAGCTCAACTACGATGTCTGGTTTTCCCAGACGTTGTGTAAGATTACAACTAAGGGTATTGTACCAATAGATGAAAAGTCAGCTGTGATTGCATCTCCTGAAGGTTAATTTAGTGTTTGGGACCCAAAATTAATGCAGTGACATTAAGTGGGGTATTTGGGGTATTTTTCTCTTTTTATTGAAACACAAAGTGCAGAAATTGAATACGGAGTTGGGTTAAACCAAGCTGGAGCTGGCAGAAAAAAGGACTTAAAGTGAAGAAGAATGGTTGGAGACAGAAGAGGGTGAGTACGAGAGCCAAACGACAGCTCCGAAGGCAGATTTGACAAGACAAGAAGGAATGAAGGCACAAAACCCCAACCTCCCGGCGAGCGCAACAGCCCAGAACAATGCAGAATTGTTAAAACAATAAGGAGAAAAGAGACAACAAATAAGTTCAGAGCAGTTGAGTTTCTTGCCAAGAGCGTTTTCACATGATTGAATGTAATAAAATAAAGTGTTGGGCTGAAGATGATGGGATGGAGAAGAAAGGACAGCGAGGGGGTTACGGCGATGGGGCCGGGGGGAGCCAAACGGCTTCGTTTTGTTCCCCAAGCGATGTTTGGTGAAGCCCAGGGGTCTGTAAGAGGCTGAAAGTGCTCCTCAAAGCGCCCGGGGACTGTGGTATTGATCTCAAGTGGAAACTATGCAGTCCTCGAGGATGAAGGGAACCTTTCTTACACGACACAAACTGAGCGTAGCAGCGGGTCGCAGCGACCGCTCCCACGCGATGAGATCGCACGCGAGCTCCGTCCGATCCCAGCGCGCAGGAGGGGGACGAGGGAAGCAGAGCTGCTGCTCCAACAAACTGATTTCAGAGAGGGACGAAGCTCCCGCAGCTCGATTAGGAACATCTGGCCTTGGGATCCCAACTGATGCTTGGGATCCCATCTTCAAAGCCTTCTGGAGAACATTGGAAGCCCAAAGTTTTGTAGGAAGACTAAAGATTTGTTGGAAGCCCAAAGATTTGTTGGAAGCCCAAAGAGAATCCTGGTCCAGTGGGAGGTGGCCCTGCCCATGGCAGGGGGGGTTGGAATTAGATGATCTTTAAGGTCCCTTCCAACTCAAACCATCCTCTGATTCGATGATTCTATGATTCTATTTTAGCCACTTCACTGATATGACATGAAATGGCCTCAAGTTTCACCAGGGCAGGTTTAGATTGGATATTGGGAACAATTTCTTTACTGCCAGAGTGGTGAAGCCCTGGCAGAGGCTCCCAGGGAGGTGGTGGAGTCCCCATCCCTGGAGGGGTTTCAAAGCCGCGTGGATGAGGTGCTCAGGGATCTGGTTCAGTAGTGAACAGGGACGGTTGGACTGGATGATCTCAAAGGTCTTTTCCAACCAAGAGATTCTATCTCTTCTCCCATCTCCTGTCCCTTGGGAGCAGAGCCCAAGCCCCCCTGGCTCCACCCTCCTCTCCAGGAGCTGCAGAGAGCCATGAGGTCTCCCCTCAGCCTCCTCTTCTCCAGACCAAACCCCCCCAGGGCCCTCAGCCGCTCCCACAACCCCTCTTCTCCAGACCCTTCCCCAGCTCCGCTCCCTTCTCCAGACGCGCTCCAGCCCTTCCAGGGCTTTCTTGGAGGGAGGGGCCCAACCCTGAGCCCAGGATTCCAGGTGCTGAGTGCAGGGGGACGATCCCTGCCCTGCTCCTGCTGCCACCCCAGGGCTGAGCCAAGCCAGGGTGCTGGGGGCCTTCTTGCCCCCCTGGGCCACTGCTGCCTCCTGTTCAGCCACTCTCACCCAACACCCCCAGGGCCTTCTCTGCTGGGCAGCTCTCCAGCACAGGTTGACTTGCTTGGGTGCATCACTCATCATTTAGACCCTGGAGTTGAACCCCCCTCATTTATTTTATCTGCTCCATGCAGATGCCAACATCTGGAGTGGTCACTCCTGATGGGTGGTGGTGGGACATCCGGGGCAGGAGTCCCTCTGTGAGCTGAGGTCAGCTTTTTTGAGCCCCTGAAGAGCAGCTGTTTAATGAGATGAGCTGAAAAACAGCATCCTTCAGGCCGAGGAAATCAGAGCTGCCCAAGAGTCTGCTTATCCCAGAGTCACCCCGTGCTTTGTCTGGAATGATAGAAGAAGCCAACAGGAAACGTAATTAAAGCAAAAAAAGAGAGGATTTAGATCAAAATTGCCAATTTGGCTCCAATTCCAAACTTCCCCAACTGGAGAAATTCAGATTTGCAAGTCTGATCTGGACCAGTTATCGAGAGAGCTTCTCCAAAGAGCCAGGACTTCCAGTCTCCCTTTCTCAGGGACAACCTTGGCCAGAATAAAATTAGAGGTCATTGAAAGCATCTCCTGCTCTTCAAGGACATGAATTTCCCCAGACCCGTTAAGGTGATATTTTTAATTTCACTCACAGTGATGCCTTGGATTGCTTCCATGTCCTGCTCAATAAAAAGCTTCTTGGGGCTGAGCATCTTCTGTAAAGCACAGGAGAAAAGCTCCTCGAGCAACCCCAGCAATGCCAAGGCAGAGAAGTCAGAGCAGGAGACGCGATGCAGCCAGAGAAGTTTGGGACTGACAGAATGACGTTACGGAGAATATTCAGTTCCAGAATGAAGCAGGAGAAAAAAAAAAAGGACTGCAAAAACTTTACTAAAGATGATAATTGCTTTTTTTGAGAGCTGCCAAGGAGCTGTTGGCAAGGGACTGAAAATGAGGCAGAATAAAAGAGGAAAGAGAACAGCGCGGTAAGGAATTAATAGAGGGAGTGGTGCCTTTTCACATTTAATTCTCCTTTTAAATTGACTGTTAGAAGGGGCTGTATTTTTAGGGAATTCATTGACAGTGACACTTCACAACTTGCTCTCCAAAGCCAGGGTCAAAACCGCTCGCCCTTGCCACATCCTTAGGAGAAAGGTAAATAAATTTATCCCCCTTTCAACAGGAGGTGGTGAGAGCGAAGCCTGGGTCAGATCCGCAGGCTGAGGAAACCAGGGAATCTTCAGGGATTCACAGCAGTTTCCATCATCTGCCAGTTTGCCCAGGAAAGCTTCGCCGCCGCTCCCACGGCTCGGTGACAGGCGGGAGGGAAACCCAGGAGATGAACTCAGGAAAGCAGAGCTTCTGCTTCACGCTACGAACAAACCTTGCACTGATTCCAGAGGAAAATGGGATCACACACACACACCAAAGAGCCCAGTCCAGCACCTTCTGTGAACTGGTCCCAGTGTTTCACAGGGGTTTGGGGAGTAGAAAACACCGGAGCCAGGAGCAAAAGCCACTGCAAGGTCATGACCTGTGGGAAGGCAGTAGCTTGGATTTCCCCTGTGCCATCAACCACTGAAGGAACAGGACAAGAGGAAATGGCCTCAAGTTGCACCAGGGCAGGTTTAGATTGGATATTGGGAAGAGATTCTTTACTGGAAGTGTGGTGAAGCCCTGGCAGAGGCTGCCCAGGGCAGTGGGGGAGTCCCCATCCCTGGAGGGGTTAAAAAAATGTGTAGATAGTGGGCAAGTTGGTACTGATGGTTGGACTGGATGATCTTAAAGGTCTTTTCCAACCTTAATGATTCCATGATTCTACGATCCAGAGGGACCTGGACAGGCTGGAGAACTGGGACTGTGAGAACCTCGTGGAGTCCAACAAAGCCAAGTGCAAGGTCTTGCACCTGGGTGGGGACAATCCCAAGCACAGATTCAGGCTGGGCTGAGAATGGATTGGGAGCAGCCCTGAGGAGAAGGCCTTGGGGTGCTGGGGGAGGAGAAGCTCCCCAGGAGCCGGCAATGGGCGCTCCCAGCCCAGAAACCAAGGGTGTCCTGGGCTGCACCCAAAGAGTGGGAGCAGAGGGGAGGGAGGGGATTCTGCCCCTCTGCTGCGCTCTGGGGAGACCCCACCTGATGTGGCACCCAGTGCCAAAGCAGGGGAGCTTGGTGGCTGTGTAGGAGGCAGGAGAGTGGTGTCTGGGGTGATTGGAACATGAAGCCAGTGTCTTTGACACTCCAACATCATGTGTCCCAGCATTTACAGGATGTCCTGAGTGGTGCCATGGGCTCCTGGGCAGCTTTGCCTGTCTTCAGTCTGGTCCATGTGGGAAGGTGTTTGGCCCTGAGGTCTGGCTGCACCCACCACTGCCACTCCCTGCACAGGAACCCCAGCACCAGCCTTTGCGGGGCAGTTGTGGATTAACGGGATTTTAACAGCAAAAGCTAAAATATCATCCCTTAAAATGAGAAACCTCATCTATTGACACAGCTCCATCTACATCAGCCTTCCTGAGTTCACCATCTCTACAGGAGGGGTTCCAGCAAGTCTCTGAGGCAGGGAATTTCATAGAATCATGGAATGGGTTGGGTGGGAAGGGACCTCAAAGACCATCCAGTTCCACCCCCCTGCCATGGGCAGGGACACTTCCCACTGGATCAGGGGGCTCAAAGCCCCATCCAACCTGGCCTTGAACACCTCCAGGGATGGGGCAGCCACCACTGCTCTGGGAAACCTGGGCCAGGGCCTCCCCACCCTCATCATGAAGAATTTCTTCCCAATGTCTCATCTAAATCTTCCCCCTTCCACAAATATTTATCCTACAAAAGATAGGAATTAATAATAGTAACAATAAGAACTTTAGTTAAGTGCATAAATATAAACACATTATTAATCATTAACCAGAAATTAATTATTAATTATTATTACTTATTAATCAGAAATCATTGGAGACCATGAAGATGATCCAAGGGCTGGAGCTCCTCTGCTCTGAGGACAGGCTGGGAGAGTTGGGGTTGTTCATCCTGGAGAAGAGAAGGCTGTGGGGAGACCTTAGAGCAGCCTCCCAGGACTGAAAGGGGCTCCAGGAAAGCTGGAGAGGGACTTTTTCTTAGGGCCTGGAGTGACAGAACAAGGGGGAAATGGCTTTAAATTGGAAGGGGGGAGATTTAGATTGGACATTGGGAAGAAATTCTTCATGATGAGGGTGGGGAGGCTCTGGCCCAGGTTGCCCAGAGCAGTGGTGGCTGCCCCATCCCTGGAGGTGTTCAAGGCCAGGTTGGATGGGGCTTTGAGCCCCTGATCCAGTGGGAGGTGTCCCTGTCCATGGCAGAGGGTGGGACTGGATGGGCTTTAAGGTCCCTTCCAACCCAACTCATTCCATGATTCTATGATTGTCTCTTTGGATGGAGCAGATTTTCCTTCAGCCTCCTCAGATACCATTGTGCTGGTAATAACCAGATCAGCAGACACAGACACCGTTAAACAACAGATGAACGATGCAGCCATCGTCATCACCGAAGACGTCAGGCGCGCGGCATTCCGAGTTCTGTGACCTATGGGGAGATGACAAGAAAATCCTGAAATTGTATTGTAAAGAGGAAATTGCAGGGCTCAATGAATCTTTGTGCTGTTAATGAGCCACAGAGCCACAGCCTGGCTGGTGGTTTGGGGGCTGCCAGCACCTTCACGGCAACACAAACTCCTTATTTTTATATAACTGGAAATATAAATGTGTGTGAAAACAATCCCAAGAACAAGGGGGAGTGATTTGAAGCTGCAAGAGGGGAGATTGAGATGAGATCTTGGGGAGAAATGTTTTGCTGTGAGGGTGGGGAGGCCCTGGCCCAGGTTGCCCAGAGCAGTGGTGGCTGCCCCATCCCTGGAGGTGTTCAAGGCCAGGTTGGATGGGGCTTGGAGCCCCCTGATCCAGTGGGAGGTGTCCCTGCCCATGGCAAAGGGTTGGAACTGGATGGACTTTGAGGTCCCTTCCCACCCAACCCATTCTTTGTGTGGCTTAAGTCAGCACCATCAGCTCATTTGGCAGATAACACAGTATCAACTTCAGGAAAGGAGGGGAGATTAAGGAATTTCAGTAAAAGCAGGAAAGCTCAGTGAAACCAGGAGAAAGCAGAGCTGAGTGTCGGAAGAAGCCCCCAAAATTCCGAGTGTCTGCAGGGAAACAAAGCTGATTGGGAAATGAAAAGCTGAAAGCAGCTTTCATTACACCGAGCTGCCAGCGCGTAGATTGTAATATCTCTTTTCACTTGTCATCCATTGACTTGGATCTTAAGGATAATATTTTAGCTCCTCAACCTGCTCCCAGTGTTAATGTTTGGCAAAGGTCCTGCGGGCTTTGGTGGGGGAGAATCTGACCTTCCATGAGAAAACCTTGCTAGTTTATGTTTTGTAAGGCACCGTGTCACCATGCACAGACTGACAGAACCATAGAATCATGGAATTATGGAATCATTAAGGTTGGAAAAGATCTCTGACATCATCCAGTCCAACCATCAGACCAACCCCACGGTGACAATTAAACCCTGTCCCAAAGTGCCCGGCCACAAAGCTTTTGAAACCCCCCAGGGATGGAGACTCCACCACCTCCATGGGAGCCTCTGACAGGGCTTCACCACTCTGGCAGGAAAGAAATTGTTCCCAATATCCAATCTAAAAATCTAAACCTCTCCTGGCACGACTTGAGGCCATTTCCTCTCATCCCATCCCTTGGGAGCAGAGCCCAAGCCCCCCTGGCTCCACCCTCCTCTCCAGGAGCTGCAGAGAGCCATGAGGTCTCCCCTCAGCCTCCTCTTCTCCAGACCAAACCCCCCCAGGGCCCTCAGCCGCTCCCACAACCCCTCTTCTCCAGACCCTTCCCCAGCTCCGCTCCCTTCTCCAGACGCGCTCCAGCCCCTCCAGGGCTTTCTTGGAGGGAGGGGCCCAACCCTGAGCCCAGGATTCCAGGTGCTGAGTGCAGGGGGACGATCCCTGCCCTGCTCCTGCTGCCACCCCAGGGCTGAGCCAAGCCAGGGTGCTGGGGGCCTTCTTGCCCCCCTGGGCCACTGCTGCCTCCTGTTCAGCCGCTGTCGAGCAGCACCCCCAGGGCCTTTGCCTTGGGGCAGCTTTCCAGCCACTCTTCCCCAAGCCTGGAGCTGCAGGGGTTGCTGGGACACAAGGGCAGGACCCAACACACCTATCAAATAAAGAAAAGCAATATACAGGATGACCGAGAGAGAGAAAATTGAATGTCTTCTTCCTGTGACCTCCAATTCTGCTTTCGAGTTACCTGTATTTTTGGAAATACTGCTACAATCAGGTGGCAAAGGCTCTGGGGCCATTTGCTTGTGAACGCTCACAGAGGAGGTTCGAGCAAGCCAGGCTCTCTGCCTCCTTTCCTGGCTTGTTTCCACTCACAATTCAGCAACTGGAGAACTATTATTGGATATTTCATACATAGCAGATGGCTCTGCATTTGCTGAATCCTAAATGAAAATCACAAAGCCAGCAAGAAAATATTCCATTTTTCACTGTCCTTGGACTTGGTGTGGTCTCCCTGGGAAGAAAGCAGAGCTTCCCTGGGGAGGCCACTGCAAAATTCGAGAAGCGCCGCGACGACGAGAACAAAAGGGATGGAAGAAATAATAATAAGTATTTCTCTGACGTGAAATGTTAGATTAATTTGTCATCTGCCCGGGCAGAGAGCGCGCTGTGCGGCTGGAGCAGCAGCAGTTTCTCTGATGTAGAAGATCAAGTACAAAGATGAGAAATGAAACCTCTAAAGGAAGAGAGAGGTAGAGTTAAATAAAACAAGGAACCAACAACAAAAAAAGAACCTGGCTCGTGCTGGGGAGAAATCCTGACACAGGGAAAAGTTTCTCCCCTGAGCAAATAAGCAACATTTTGATGCTGGGATCTTAAAGCACTGTGCAGCTACAAATTAAAGGCTGTAATCTTTGGTAAGAATTGTTCTCCACAGTTCTGTCAGTGAGGAGACACAGGCAAGCTCAGCGACATTCACAGCCTTTCAAGTCACATCTGCAGCACAGCCGTGTCCACAATTCCCGTTCCCAGCTTCCAACACAAAACCTGCCTGGCTTTGGGGAGTGGATTCAGTCACAGAATCATAGAATTGCCATGGTTGGAAAAGACCTCTGAGATCATCCAGTCCAACCGTCCCTGTCCACTACTAAACCAGATCCCTGAGCACCTCATCCACCCGGCTCTGAAACCCCTCCAGGGATGGGGATTCAACCACCTCCCTGGGAGCCTCTGCCAGGGCCTCAGAACCCTTTCAGTGAAGAAAAATTTCCTGATGTCCAATCTGACCCTGCCCTGGAATATTCTTCAGCCCTTTGCAGCAAGAAAACACCAGAGGGCTCCTCCCAGGACAATCTCTGCCCTCTTTGCTGAGAAAAACCTGAAGAAGCCCTTCTTCTCCCTCCCAGAATACACCAACGTGTACATGGGTACGGCAGAACCCTGGAGACCCAAACCATGTAACCCTAATTTAGGCAACAGCCTCTGGCAGAACCCTCTAGAATGAGGGATTCCCCAGTTATCTCAAACCGTGCTCATCAAGATCATTTCAGCAGTTGAACAAAGCTCTGGGGCAAAGAAACATTCACTATAAGGACATCTCACAGAATCAGAGAATTGTTAAGGTTGGGAAAGACATCGAAGATAATCCAGTCCAACCGTCAGCCCAACCCCACCGTGGTGACCAAACCCTGTCCACAAGTGCCACGGCCACAGGGTTTTTGAACCCCTCCAGGGATGGGGATTCAACCACTGCCCTGGAAGCCTCTGACAGGGCTTCAACACTCTTGCAGTAAAGAAATTCATCCTCATCTCCAATCTAAACCTCCCCTGGCACAACTTGAGGCCATTTCCTCACATCCCATCCCTTGTCATTTGGGAGCAGAGCCCAACCCTCCCTGGCTCCACCCTCCTCTCCAGGAGCTGCAGAGAGCCATGAGGTCTCCCCTCAGCCTCCTCTTCTCCAGACCAAACCCCCCCAGGGCCCTCAGCCGCTCCCACAACCCCTCTTCTCCAGACCCTTCCCCAGCTCCGCTCCCTTCTCCAGACGCGCTCCAGCCCCTCCAGGGCTTTCTTGGAGGGAGGGGCCCAACCCTGAGCCCAGGATTCCAGGTGCTGAGTGCAGGGGGACGATCCCTGCCCTGCTCCTGCTGCCACCCCAGGGCTGAGCCAAGCCAGGGTGCTGGGGGCCTTCTTGCCCCCCTGGGCCACTGCTGCCTCCTGTTCAGCCGCTGTCGAGCAGCACCCCCAGGGCCTTTGCCTTGGGGCAGCTTTCCAGCCACTCTTCCCCAAGCCTGGAGCTGCAGGGGTTGCTGGGACCCGAGGGCAGGACCCACTGTACAGTTGGGGTTTTAATATATTCCACCTGTACAGTGCAGTTTTATCATCTACATTTTTTATGCTATTCTATAGACTCGTGTAGGTTGGAGAGGACCCTTGAGGTCTTCAAGTTGAGCAGTAATTAATATTTACTTTGTAGGCAATGACACATCAAGGTGCTCTCCCCCATGAGAAGGTGTCATATCAGCAATGGAAGGGCATCAGCCTTTGCTTAAAGTATTTTCTCTGCGTCTTCAGCAGGATAAACCCTGTAGAAGTGGCCTTCACAGCGTTGTGCTTTCTAGGAAGCCAATCCACAACTTTAATAGGAGCATCCATGGCCTCTTGGCAGGTCTTCCCAGCAGGGGGGGGTTAACCCAGCCAGCTTTTCAGAAGGCGAAAGAGGATGGTGTGTGACTTCCAAGAGCATCTCGCCTGCCCCCCGGCTGATGTTGGTAGAGCTGCTTGAGTTGTTTGCAAGGGCAGAGCCAAAACCACCAATAAAACTTGCATTCAAAAGATTGAATAAAGAAGCGGAAAGTCTCCATAAAAATAAAGAATTGCTTTATGGTTCCTCTGGGCTTTCCTTCTTTTTCTCTTCCTATTCTCCACTTTTTTTGTTGCTGCATTTTTCCTCATTTAATGTGTTTTCTTCAAACAGATTTTCATCCCTCTGCTGCTTTATGACGCTCTCCATGAGATGCAGTTTTTTCCAATTGATCTTTAAACCTTCTGATTTCTCACTATTTCTATTCTCTGCTCTCTTTCACTTCTGTCCTCCCTCATGACTCTTCCCACACGGTGCCCAGGTGCCTCCCAAGTCTTTTCCAAACCCAGCCTTACAATGTCCTCCCCACAGAATACAAATTCTGTTGCCCCAGCTTTGCAGACTTAGAGGCTGGGATTTATATCCTCTGATGTTAAGATATCTGGAGGTGGGGTCGAAATTAGAGACTCATCTGCACAAGGTTCTCCATGAACCTACGGGAAGAGCCAAAGACAGCTCCACAGGGTGCAGCTTGCCCAGGGCTCGTGGTGTTGAAGTTGGATGGGACAAATTGCTCAGGAAGCCTGGGTGTCTAAACTCATAGAATCATAGAACCATGGAATGGGTTGGGTTGGAAGGGACCTCAAAGCCCATCCAGTCCCAACCCCCTGCCATGGGCAAGGACACCTCCCACTGGATCAGGGGGCTCAAAGCCCCATCCACCCTGGCCCTGAACACCTCCAGGGATGGGGCAGCCACCATTGCTCTGGGCAACCTGGGCCAGGGCCTCCTCACCCTCAATGCGAAGAATTTCTTCCCAATGTCTAATCTAAATCTTCCCCCTTCTGATTTAAAGCCATCTAAATGAGATGGGATTGTCCCAGTTCATAGAATCATAGAATTGCCTGGTTGGAAAACACCTCTGAGCTCATCGAGTCCAACCGTCCCTGTCACTACTGAACCAGATCCCTGAACACCTCATCCACCCAGCTTTGAAACCCCTCCAGGGATGGGGACTCCACCACCTCCCTGGGAGCCTCTGCCAGGGCCTCAGAACCCTTTCTGTGAAGAAATTGTTCCTGATGTCCAATCTGACCCTGTCCTGGTGCAACTTGAGGCCATTTCCTCTCACCCCATCACTTACCACTTGAGAGAAGAGACCAACACCCTCCTTTCAGGCCATTGTGGACAGTGACGAGGTCTCCCCTCAGCCTCCTCTTTTCAGTTCACACAGTGCTTCTGCTTCTAAATGAAGACATGAACTCCAGTTTCTCTTCTCCCTACTCCTCCTCCTCCCCATTCCTCCTATTCTTCCAATCTGACTTTATTTCCCCATCTTTCTCTCCACAGAAGCCATTCCCCTTCAATATAGACATTGAATGTTTTTTTCTGCGTCACTCAGGTCTCTTCCTCTGCTGTCTGAATCAGGAACTACTTCTTTTTCCTTTTCCCTTGGTCTCCCAAGGGCTCACCTACATGTTTGCATCTCAGAATGCCACTGGCTTTCCCAAAGCCAGGCAGGGACCTGGATTCCCACATCAAAAAGCCTTTAGGAGACTTGAGTAGAAATCGATGGTTGGCTTTCATCTTGACTACCAGACTAATGTTGCTGCTATTTAAGACTACGCAGTGTGTCTGCTTTTTAACACATTTATTAAAAGCCTGACTGGAAGAAGTGGAATAAAGATAGGACTGCAGGAAATCTGCGGAGGGGCTCTTGATGAGCAAGCGCAGGGATAGGATGAGGGGGACAGTTGGAAGCTAAAAGAGGGGAGGTTGAGATGAGATCTTAAGGAGAAATGTTTTGCTGTGAGGGTGGGGAGGCCCTGGCCCAGGTTGCCCAGAGCAGTGGTGGCTGCCCCATCCCTGGAGGTGTTCAAGGCCAGGTTGGATGAGGCTTTGAGCTCCCTGATCCAGTGGGAGGTGTCCCTGCCCATGGCAGGGGGGTTGGAACTGGATGGGCTTTGATATCCCTTCTAATCCAAACCATTCCATGATTCCATGATTAAAGACGTGCAGTTGAGGCTCAGTTCAGCAGTGCCTACAGAAACCAGGAGCATCTTTCAACGGCGTCGATGCAAATCAAAGCAGCAGAAGGCGACGTGGGTGAGACCTGCGACGGAATACGCACTGGGAGAAAAACTGCACTAAAATTGCATCTTTGAGGAAAAGGACAAGCCCATCGTTGCAGACAGAGCTGTGAAGGGCTCTGCTCAGCAGGTGGTTTGATAGAAGGCAAGAGGAATTGTCTCTAGTGTCTTTGTGGAAATCCACAGCTGCGTGTGTCTAATCCTGGCTCACACAGGGTGGTGCAGAACCGGATTCAGACCCGCTCGTGGTGATGGGCATCACCCTCCTAACAACATTAAGAAGCACACGAGGGCAAACAGAGGGCACTTCCTTATGAGACAGTTCAAAAACTGGCATTTGTGTCCAGATTGGGCAATTATGAGATTCCGAGGTGACTGCTGGGCTGCTATGGCTTTGGGCAACCACCTCTCAAACTGACTCCACAGATCAGGGGGCTCAAAGCCCCATCCAGCCTGGCCTTGGACACCTCCAGGGATGGGGCAGCCACAGCTTCCCTGGGCAACCTGGGCCAGGACCTCCCCACCCTCATCATGAAGAATTTCTTCCCATGTCCCCCTTTCAATTTAAAGCCATTCCCCCTCATCCTTGTTACTCCAGGCCCTTGGAAAAGGTCCCTCCCCAGCTTTCCTGGAGCCCCTTTCACTCCTGGGAGGCTGCTCTAAGGTCTCCCCACAGCCTTCTCTTCCCTAGGCTGAACAACCCCAACTCTCTCAGCCTGTCCTCGTATGGGAGGTGCTCCAGCCCTTGGATCATCTCATCAGCAGGGGGTTTGGATCTGGATGGGCTTTGGGGTCCCTTCCAACCCAAACCATCCTATGCCTCTATGATTCACAGCAGTTGACCAATAAGGAAAATCATTAACTATAAACAAATGGTGAAAGAAAAGCAAGCAAAGCAGAGAAAACCAACAACTCTTTGTTCTTCTTCTGCACTGCCTTTGGAGGACAAAATGGAGAAAATCTGGTTCATGATCTACAAATTTCAGGTTGTGACAAGGTTAATCGTGTTCCCTTTGTTTTTCGTTGATTTGAGATGACAAAGAACTCATCCCCTTCAGCTACTGCTTCCCATTTATCCTGCATTTGGTATCACCTTTACCTCTTTCCTCTCTCCTTGACTGCTTCCCCTGTTTGCTCTTGCATTTCTAATCACTTCTGGTGCATCTGTTATCCAGGTTAAAGCATCTGCCTCTGCAGGGGTCTCCGGTATCAGTAAGGACCTAATTAACTACACAGGATTTCATGGAGACCAGGAGCTTAGCAGACCCCAGGCAGGCTGAGCAGCCTTCCAGTACTTAAAGGGACTCCAGGAAAGCTGGGGAAGGGATCTTGATCAGGGAGTGCAGGGATAGGATGAGGGGGGATGGTTTGAAGCTGAAAGAGGGGAGATTGAGATGAGGTCTTAGGGAGAAATGGGTCTGTGAGGGTGGGGAGGCCCTGGCCCAGGTTGCCCAGAGAAGTCATTGCTGCTCCATCCCTGGAGGTGTTCAAGGCCAGGTTGGATGGGGCTTGGAGCCCCCTGATCCAGTGGGAGGTACTCAGTGGAAAGGACAGTGATGGTACCCACGATGATTCAGGATCCCTGATTAGTGGGGAAATTGCATCAAGCCTCTTCTGCATCCTAATGCATGGTGGTGGAGGGAGACAGAGGTAAGGAGCAGGAGTAGCAATCTGCTGTTGGGCACTGTTGGAAACACGGGAATGAAATAGACTGGATCGACAGGGAGAGGATAATCGCATGTGATCCGAAAATGCCAAGTGTCGGGCCCTGCCCTTGGGTCCCAGCAACCCCTGCAGCTCCAGGCTTGGGGAAGAGTGGCTGGAAAGCTGCCCCAAGGCAAAGGCCCTGGGGGTGCTGCTCGACAGCGGCTGAACAGGAGGCAGCAGTGGCCCAGGGGGGCAAGAAGGCCCCCAGCACCCTGGCTTGGCTCAGCCCTGGGGTGGCAGCAGGAGCAGGGCAGGGATCGTCCCCCTGCACTCAGCACCTGGAATCCTGGGCTCAGGGTTGGGCCCCTCCCTCCAAGAAAGCCCTGGAGGGGCTGGAGCGCGTCTGGAGAAGGGAGCGGAGCTGGGGAAGGGTCTGGAGAAGAGGAGGCTGAGGGGAGACCTCATGGCTCTCTGCAGCTCCTGGAGAGGAGGGTGGAGCCAGGGGGGCTTGGGCTCTGCTCCCAAGGGACAGGAGATGGGATGAGAGGAAATGGCCTCAAGTTGTGCCAGGGGAGGTTCACATTGGATATTGGGAACAATTTCTTTCCTGCCAGTGTGTTGAAGCCCTGTCAGAGGCTCCCAGGGAGGTGGTGGAGTCCCCATTCCTGGAGGGCTCCAAAAGCTGTGTGGCTGTGGCACTTGGGACATGGTTTAATTGTCACAGTGGGGTTGGGCGCATGGTTGGACTGGATGAGCTTAGAGGACTTTTCCAACCTTAATGATCCCCTGATTCTAAGATTGTAGAGAGGCTGACAGCTCTGTCGAACGGCAGCAGGTCCTGTGTGCCTCATGGAACTACTCATGGGTTTAAAAGCAAACACTGAAGTGCCTATTGGCTGCACGAGAGCTTTAGTGCTCTTCAAACTAGTGAAGCAAATGATACTTCAAAGGCATTAAAAGTAGGTTAAGGAAAATATTTCACAGACTGAGGAGATATCTGAAGTAAACTGACAGTCTTTAAGTGCTGAGGAGTAAATAAAGGGGGTTCTCAGTGGGATTGTCTCTATAGGGTTAGGGAATTGCTCTGCTTTATTCCCTGTTCAGCACTTTGTCTCTCTGGTGTGATTGCCAAAAAAGGACAAGTTATACCCACTCAGATGGGAGTTCTTCACTTACCAACAGGCTGGAACATCAGCTCCTCTTTACAGAGGCCGACTAAAAGCCAACAACCAAAAGATGCCATCAGGAAAGGATGAGAAAATACTCTTTTCTTCCATATTCAGTGTTATCCAATCAGGCAAGCACATCAGAAGCAGAGGTGCAGGTAGAGGCAGTGACAGCGGCCGATCCGACCTGTGCAAGGGCTCCTACTTCAACCTGAAGGATCACAGAACCATAGAATGACCCGAGTTGGAAGGGACCCACAAGGATCATCGAGTCCAACTCCTGTCCCTACACAGGACATTGCCAACACCATGTGACTGACGGTATTGTCCAAATGCTTCTTGGGTGCTGGCAGACTTGGTGCCCTGACTGCTTCCCTGGGGAGCTGTTCCGGTGCTCCAGCACCCGCTGGGTGAAGAACCTCTTCCTAACATCCATTCTGAATCTCCCCTGGCACATCTTCCTGCCATTCCCTCAGGATCTATCACCTCTTTCACCTCCTTCCCTTGTGAGAAGGCAGTAAAGAGCTCTGAGATCCCCTCTGAGTCTCCTCTTCTCCCCGAACAGACCAAGTGCCTTCAGCCTCTCCTCGTACACCTTCCCCTCCAGACCCTTCCCCATCTTTGTGGCCTCCTCTGGACACTCTCCAGGAGTTTGCTGCCCTTTTTCTGCTGTGTCCCCCAAAAGTGCCCCCAGTGCTGGAGGTGGGGCTGCCCCAGAGCAGATCAGAGCAGGACAATCACCCGTTAACCATCTCAAACCAACTCCTTCACATCCAATGACTCTGCTTTAAAGGGCTCTGAAGCATATTTAAATGCATTTAAAAATACACTTTACTTCTGTGATTATTGCTACTTGAGATGACTAAACCCAAAAAAGTGCATTTCCCCACCCCACCCCTTTTTTTAGCCGTTTGCTCAGATAAGATAAGGAAATGAGGTTACACGATTCCCCTTTAGAGTTTATAATCAACCACACTGTTTTAATAATCTACATTTAGTTCCACTTTCTGTTTCTTAACTGCTCTCACAATGCAGCAGTGTTTTGATTGCAGGCTCCACAGGAAGATGTTTCAAAAGCCAACAAACACGCTCACCAACATTTTTTTCAATTATAATTTTTCCTTTTAAATGTCACAAAATATTTCTCCCAACGTGAAGGTTTTGTAAATAATTTGATTTCTGACTTTAAGCTGTCTAATGGTGGGCGTTAAAAATCGGCTTTTAAGAAATGCTCTGAAATAACTTCATCAACTTTTTCATGGAATCATGGAATGGGTTGGGTTGGAAGGGTCCTGAAAGCCCATCCAGTTCCAACCCCTGCCATGGGCAGGGACACCTCCCACTGGATCAGGGGGCTCAAAGCCCCATCCAACCTGGCTTTGAACACCTCCAGGGATGGGGCAGCCACCACTGCTCTGGGAAACCTGGGTCAGGGCCTCCCCACCCTCATCATGAAGAATTTCTTCCCAATGTCCAATCTAAATTTTCCCCCTTCCAATTTAAAGCCATTCTCCCTCATCCTGTCACTCCAGGCCCTTGGAAGAAGTCCCTCCTCAGCTTTCTTGTAGCTCCCTTCAGGTACTGGGAGGCTGCTCTAAGGTCTCCCTGGAGCCTTCTCTTCTCCAGGCTGAACAATCCCAACTCTCCCAGGCTGTCCTCACAGCAGAGGTTCTCCAGCCCTCTGTGTGCCTCACAGAACCACTCAGGGGTTTAAAAACAAGCACTGAAGTGCTTTGTGACCCGTGAGAGATCAGCAGATCCACATCATCTACTCTAGGAACCCCTCAGCACCAAGTACCAAGTACTGATTTTTGCAAGCTCTGATATTTCTTATGGCAGTAAATATAAAGCTTTGGCATCACTGATTTGGGAACAGGACTGTGTGGAAGCCTAAGGGTTGTCCAAAATGAGTTCACCTACGTGTGACAGGCAGCTGCATCATTAACTCGTCTGGTGTCTAGGAATGGAATCCTAGAATCATGGAATGGTTTGGGTTGGAAGGGACCTTAAAGCCCATCCAGTTCCAACCCCCCTGCCATGGGCAGGGACACCTCCCACTGGATCAGGGGGCTCAAAGCCCCATCCAACCTGGCCTTGAACACCTCCAGGGATGAGGCAGCCACCACTGCTCTGGGAAACCTGGGCCAGGGCCTCCCCACCCTTATTGTGAAGAATTTCTTCCCAATGTCCAATCTAAATCTTCCAGGTATATTTCTCCTATGAAAGATAAGAATTAATAATAGTACCAATAATAACTTTAGTTATGTGCATAACTACACACACATTATTAACAGAAATAAGCCCATTAAAAATGCTTCAAAGGAGCTGTAGGACACTGAGATGTGTTTTAAATTTGGCTACATCTCTATCTTTATTAAACAAAAAAGTGATTGTTTGGGGGGAAAAAAAAATCTGTTGCTATTTTGTGCTGCTGTCCCTCTTTTGACACCATCTGTGGTCAGATTAAACACTGAGATCTGAATCAACATCTCTGTGTTTAATCTCTTGTCGATACTTCTACAGATTGAGAGGTCAAAAAAAAATGATTCCAGGGGGCTCCACGTCCGAGTTGTGCCAGTGCCATCCTAATGGATTTATTAAACCAAATGTAAATTTGACCCCGGAAAGTGGAAGCATATATTTTTGTTCTCTGAGATCTGCGTGGTTCATCATCAGAAGTGCTTGGCAACGTAACCCCCGGACCTTCTCCGCAGCCTCTGAAGCTGAAATTAAAATACTCTGAGTTTCCTGCAGGACATTAAGTGTTTTCCTTTTAATTGTTTACACTCTGCTCTCGGCCGTGCCTGCGCTTGGAGCCGATACCATAAAAAGCCACCGACAAATCCAAAGCGGTTGCTTTGCAGCCAAGAAAACAGAAGAAACGTGCGTGGGGTTTTTTTTTTTCCCCTACTGACAGGCAATAACTCCACGGTGAAAGAGCCAGCGAAGTTACAAACCACACACTTTTGCCCTTGCATCGAGCATAAAATAGGTCACAGCAGAGAGAGACGCTGTGGCTTTAAGTATTGCCCGGCCTGAGCCGGATTATCATTAGGTTACGTAACTGCTGATGAGCTGCTTTTCATTAAGGCTTCCCCGAGTGGTGCTGGGAGCAGGCGCTGCCTCCGACAACCATCCTGGAGAAGGATTTCCTTCCCTGCGTGCTGCCGCGCTCCTCCGAGCCCCGCAGTGTGCAGCAAGGCCAAGGGGCTTGCAGGAACCAGCACGGGCTGAGGAGGTGGTGGAGTGTGAAACCTTAATTAACCTCAACGTGGTTGCACGTTCGTTTTGGCTAAAGGGTGTTTGCAGAGTTGTATGAGTAGAATCATGGAATGGTTTGGGTTGGAAGGGACCTTAAATGTCATGGAATCATAGAATCATGGAATGGTTTGTGTTGGAAGGAGCCTTAAATGTAACAGAATCATAGAATCATGGAATGGTTTGGGTTGAGAGGGTCCTTAAATGTAACAGAATCATAGAATCATGGAATGGTTTGCGTTGGGAGGGACCTTAAATGAAGTAGAATCATAGAATTGTGGAATGGGTTGGTTTAGAAGGGACCTTAAATGTAACAGAATCATAGAATCATGGAATGGTTTGCGTTGGGAGGGACCTCAAAGGCCACCCAGTTCCAGCTCACTGCCATGGGCAGGGACACCTCCCACTGGATCAGGGGGCTCCAAGCCCCATCCAACCTGGCCTTCAACACCTCCAGGGATGGGGCAGCCACCACTGCCCTGGGCAACCTGGGCCAGGGCCTCCCCACCCTCATCATCAAGAATTTCTTCCTAAAATCCAAACTAAATCTCCCCCCTTCCAATTTAAAGCCTTTTCCCCTTGTCCTGTCACTCCAGGCCCTTGGAAAAAGCCCCTCCCCAGCTTTCCTGGAGCCCCTTTCAGTCCTGGGAGGCTGCTCTAAGGTCTCCCCACAGCCTTCTCTTCTCCAGGATGAACAACACCAACCCTCTCAGCCTGTCCTCAGAGCAGAGGAGCTCCAGCCCTTGGATCATCTCCGTGGCCTCCTCTGGATTCATTTCAACAGTTCCATCTCCCTGATATGTCGGGGATTGCAGAACTGGAGACAGAACTCCAGAGGTATGGAAAGTCAGTGTGTTAAAAGCACCCTGCTCTTGGCTCAGAGGGTTTTTTAAGTGAAATGCTTCCCCTGCTATATAAAAACCCCAAACCTTCACGACTTTCGGTGGTCTGAACACCAGTAGGAAGATGGTTGCACAGGAAATGATGACACAACGCCACATCAACAATGCAGCACACCTGCAGCTGAGACCTTAGAGGGTGGAAAAGACATAAACCAAAGGGGATTTCAATAATTTTCATTCACACACGCTCAGAAGCACCACGGTAGGTGCGAAAGTGCTTCCATCCAGGGCTGTCTCCCCTCAGGATGAGCTGGAGGATGAGGGATATTCATCCTCAGGTCTCAATTCTTCTGGCTTTCAGCTGTTGTAGCTGCTGACAGTGATGCTTCACCCTCTGGAGAGACCTTCTCTGGCTTCCTACAGGTAGACAGACTCCACACATGCTGCAATGCTGGTGACCTGCTAGTCCAGATGCCATCATCACATGCCATTCTTGCACCTGGCTCCTGCTGTTTGATCCTCCCGGTGCTCCCACGCCCAACATTCCTCTTCAAACTTTCCCATTTAGACCATTCTTCACATTTCTATCACATTTTTAGAGTATAAGCGAATTGGCAGTAACAAAGGAGCTCAGCCCTCCTCGAAGGCTCAGCTCAAAACAGAGTGAAGGCCATATTGAGAAGTTACGTGGAGCGGTGAAGAACCACACACGTCCTACGTGGAGGCAAAACTATCACTAAGGAGATTATTTACTGCTTATTACAACACTGAGCTTGGCCAAGAAGCTTTAAAGAACTTCATACTATTACTTTTGCCCTCTTAAATTAACAACTGCACTGTGGCTACTTGCAGCTTACAAGAAACTCTTAAAACAGCCTGCTTTGTAAACTGAAATAAAGCCTGGAAATGGTTTCCAGCCCCTAAACTGGATGTAAAAATGGGCTACAGGTGAGAATGTAACACAGAGGGTCGATGTCAGGGAACAGGACAAGCAGGAGACCTTGACACTGGCTTGGTTGGCGATTCCATCTCTCACTTGTTGCTCAGCCCCTGCTTAAACCTCTTAAACACCGCTTTGTGTATGTAAAACGAAGATAATCATATCATCTTGTTTTACAAAGTGCTCAGGCCAGAAAGACCTAACAACAGGCAATTATTTGTCATCTGAATTCAGCTGGAAATTAAAAGCTGCTCTCAGATAAAGTCTCACCCACCGCGGTATCACTTACCTGGTGGGAGAGGCCTTTGTCTGGGATTTAATTCTAGGAAGTTTTGCCATAATTTCATTTTGCTGATGGATTTCATTTTTATTTCATGTGTATTTCAACGAGACATTTAATCTTTTTCATAATACGTTTTGAAGTCTCATTCATTTAAGTTGTCAAAGCCTGACAGCTCTGTAATGTACTTAAACCCAGCATTGTTTATAACTGCATTCCATTTAAAAATTAACTTGCAGATTAAAGTCATAAAAATGGTTTTATGCTTCTCGGTGCTAATATCACTGAAAACCTACCATGTCCCAAGATTAGCTCATGTAAGCTCATATATTACTATATCGTGAGGAATTCGTGGAGGGGAAATATTCTAACGCCAAGCTCTGTATTGGTCGTGAGGGCTGAGTGTTTTGTGCCTGAATAAAACCCAAGTGGGCACAGCCTGCAGAGGCAGTGGAGAGCTGGCAGCTCATGAAGACTCCAGGACTTCTCCAGAGCTTCCTTCCCTCGCTGCTGTCACGAGGTGAACAGGACCAGAAGGAATCTATTAGCACTTCCACCTAGATGTGTTGCAACGGAGGGTCATGCAGCAGCACGCAGCGGCTGCTCCAGTTGCCTCAGCCCCTACCAAGAATGCAATTAAAGGCAAATCAGAAGCATTCCTTCGTTACCTCGTGGACAGCCCGAGTGGAGGTGCACGATCTCAGGTCGCTGCTCTCCTCCGTCTCGTTTCTCCACCCCTGCCCTGCTCATTTCGATGCTTTCGTTCGCAGGCACAGGGGTGAAATTCTCCTAAAATGAAGTTTACAGACTTTTTAGATGGACTAAACATGCATCATTTATTATACAAACGCACCCAGAGTGAACCAGGTTGGAATGAATAGAGAATCAGAGAATCACAGAATGGTTTGGGTTGGAAGGGATCTTAAAATCCATCCCCCATGCACACATACAAAAAGTATATACTATATATAAAACAGCCCAGGATATGTATATAGTACATAAAAAATACATACTATATAAATATATACAATTTATATATAAAATATCCTATTCATAGGACACATAATAGTCCAGGAGAAGTCTTCTTGATCCCAAAATGACAGAAAACAATAAGCCTGCAATCGATATCCCCTGGCCCTTTACCTGAAGGAGGGTTAACTCTGGCTTATCCTACACATCCCCTTCAGATGCTCCAGAGATAAGGAGGCAGTTATGAAATAGAGCCTGCATGGGCTTTTTCTGAGAAGCACAGAACCTCTGAGGTAACTGTGGGCCCCATGAAAGGTGGAGAAGGCACAAACCCAGATGAGATGATGATGTGGGTGACCACACCAGGCAGATTTGCGATGTGTGTTTGACCCTAGACCTTTTATGGACAACGTATTTTGCTGTAAGGACTCTCAAGATCCTGAGGAAGAGCCCTCAGGGAGGAAAATGAGCCCCCACAGAGGACAACGAGCACCCAGAGAGAGAGAGCCAGGAGAAAAGAAGGCTGTGGGGAGGCCTTAGAGAAGCCTCCCTGTACTCAAAGGGGCTCCAAGAAAGCTGGGGAGGGGCTCTTGATCAGGGAGTGCAGGGACAGGATGAGGGGGAGTGGTTTGAAGCCAAAAGAGGTGAGATTGAGATGAGATCTTAGGAAGAAGTATTTTGCTGTGAGGGTAGAAAGGCCCTGGCCCAGGCTTCCCAGAGCAGTGGTGGCTGCCCCATCCCTGGAGGTGTTCAAGGCCAGGTTGGATGGGGCTTGGAGCCCCCTGATCCAGTGGGAGGTGTCCCTGCCCATGGCAGGGGGTGGAACTGGGTGGGCTTTGAGGTCCCTTCCAACCCAAACCATTCCATGATTCTATGAAAATAAGCCCCACAGAGGTAAAAGAGCCTGCTGAAGTACTGGTTCCACAATTCCATTACTGTATGAGGATATGCTGAGCTCCCAGCCCAATGGCTGTGGCCTGGGTGTGAGGTGGCAGGGAAGCCAGGGGAGGTGGGAAGGGTGGGAGAGCAGATGCTGCTGTGAGGACACGGGCACCAGTGGGGAACCAGGGCAGTGAGAATCATTCAGTCGTTTGCTTGGAAAAGACATTTGAGATCATCATGTCCAACCATACCTGACCAATACTAAACCAGATCCCTGGACACCTCATCCATCTGGCTTTTAAGTTATCTCCAGGGATGGGGACTCCACCACCTCCCTGGGCAGCCTCTGACAGGGATGGATAATTTTTTTCAGTGAAGAAATTTTTTCTGATGTCCAATCTAAACTTCCCCTGGTGCAACTTGAGGCCATTTCCTCTCATTCTGTCCCCAGTCACTTGGGAGAAGAGACCAACATCCACCTGGCTCCAACCTCCTTGCAGGCAGGTGTACACAGTGATGAGGTCTCCCCTCAGCCTCCTCTTCTCCAGACCAAACCCCCCCAGGGCCCTCAGCCGCTCCCACAACCCCTCTTCTCCAGACCCTTCCCCAGCTCCGCTCCCTTCTCCAGACGCGATCCAGCCCCTCCAGGGCTTTCTTGGAGGGAGGGGCCCAACCCTGAGCCCAGGATTCCAGGTGCTGAGTGCAGGGGGACGGTCCCTGCCCTGCTCCTGCTGCCACCCCAGGGCTGAGCCAAGCCAGGGTGCTGGGGGCCTTCTTGCCCCCCTGGGCCACTGCTGCCTCCTGTTCAGCCGCTGTCGAGCAGCACCCCCAGGGCCTTTGCCTTGGGGCAGCTTTCCAGCCACTCTTCCCCAAGCCTGGAGCTGCAGGGGTTGCTGGGACCCAAGGGCAGGACTTCCACTTGGCCTTGTTGGACCCCATCCTGCTGGCTGCAGCCTAAGCTTGGGGGCCCGGGGTGGTGGCAGCCACGGCAGTGGGGATCCAGGATGAGGGGGGCACCAGGATGCTGTGGTACCCCGGTGGTGGGGCACCAGGATGGTGGAGTACAGGAATGGAAAGGAGGCAGAGCTGTGGGGCACAAGGGGTGCTGAGGACCCACCCAGGGCGTTAACATGACCCCGCACCAGGATCGGGGCGATTTGGGGGGGGGGGGGGGGGCAGGTCGAAGATTGGGGGGGGCTGGGGGGGGGGGGGGGAGGGAAAATGGCGGCGCCCGTAGCGGGGAGGAGGAGGAGGAGGAGGAGGAGGAGGGGGAGGCTGCTGACACCGCCCCCCTCGTCCTCCATGCCCAGCTCCGCCCCGTCCCGCCGGGAGGGAGAGCGGCTGCACCGAGCCCGGAGCCCCGCAAAGCCTCCCAGGCTCTAAAAAAAAAAGGGGGGGGCCCCGGCTGCCCGGGGAGGAGCCCCGCAACGGGAACCGGGGCCCCAAAGCAGCGCCTCCCTCCCCCCCCGCCCCGCACACCATCCCGTTTCCCTCGGATTTGCAGCGCGATAACCCCGCAGCCTTCCCTCCTCCTCCTCCATCATCCCAGCCCACCCCCGGGGCCGCCTCGGCCGGGGGGGTCGCTGTCGCGTTGCCCGTTGGAGCTCCGAGGACTCAGCCCCCCCCGGGGCGGGCGGCGGGGGGGGGGGGCGGCTGTCACCCGCGGCAGGTGAGTGGGGAGAGGGGGGAGGGAGAG